>JAJGOT010000188.1:1320000-1422665 GCA_022457155.1 Cladopsammia gracilis
TTTTAGCCGATCAGAAAGCGTAGCAATGCAAAACCAAAGCAACTGTGTAATTACTTTCGACACTCAATTGAAAACTGCTTCCACGCCAATGATAATTTGCCTCAAGTTACCTTTATTACTCAAACTCGTTTATTATTAATCACGTTTGAACAAACAAGCGAGAGGTGGTTTGGAAGCCCAATTTACAATTGTCTGCTTAGTGACCTGTCCTTTGAGTGGAAGTGAGGCTACAGTTGACTTTGTTTTGATACAAACCCTCCGTGTTTATCATAAGTAAATCATGTCGTTCTTATGCTAACTAGTTTTTGTTGAACTGATTTGCATACGAAAAGCAGATAAATTTGTATCAAAACAAAATCAACTCCATCCTCACTTTCACTTGTAAGCCAAGGTACTACGGGTACTACGGGTACTGCGGGTACTGCGGGTACTACGGGTACTACGGGTACTACGGGTACTGCGGGTACTGCGGGTACTACGACTATAACTCGAAGTCGGTTAAAAAAGATCGGCTGCGCCTCGTCAGTTTTTTAACCCTCTTCTCGGTGTTCGGAAATCCTCATGAAACACTCTTCCTCGCGTTTGATATACAACACAGACAGCGTATATACATTGTAACGTCATTAATGTAAGCTTTGATAATCGAACGTGACCTGACAAAAGCAGCAAAGGTTCTTGCTGTTGTTATTTTTAAGAGAATTTGAGCGCTTTATCATCGTTTTATAATTTGTTTTGTAATTGTTCTTATTTCCTTCTTAGAAGGAAATGTAACGATAGCTAAGCTACAACACGTTTTTAAGTTTTTAAGATAGCGCTCAAATTGCCCACGACCAACACTGCAACCTAATGCCGCTTTTGTCAGGTCACTTTTCTGCTGTAACGACGAAATAATTAACACCCAGCGATTGTAACTGATCAAAAAATAACTTGACACGAATTGTCATTGCAATAGCGTATGTATGGGGAAATTGACTCTTTCATTATCATCTTCTCTTTGCTTTTTTAAACTTAGGTAATGAGAATATGGTGACGTTTAAAAATTATTCACAATCAGGGTCAAAGTGTTGGGAATGAGCCACTTTTCACTAATCTCTGTTACCCTCCCCCCCCCCCCCCCCCCCTCCCCAATATCCCGTCTTTACAATGTTGCGTATGAATGGATTTTATTCCTTCTTGGAAGTGGTTCACCAAGGGACCTGCTCTAGCTGTATCCGCTTTGATAGACGTGACTGTATTTTACGTTTACTGGACGATAAATAATTGTTATCTATATACAATGAACATGTTGTTCTGGCTTGAAAATAAAGGAACTTAAGCAGCCACGATGGTTACGGGAACGAGAACGAGAACGTCACAAAACAATTGTTCTAATTAATAACACAATGTCCCCCGCACGTGCGTTTTACATTTTGGTTCATTTTCTCAGCCATTCTCTGCAAAATAACGCCAAATGGCAAAAGTCCAGGTTTCGTGGAGAACGTGAACGCACGACGGTTACCTTTTCTTTCTCCACCTCAACTTGAAATCCGTACCTACAAATTCATCTTCTGGGTAATTCATAGTTATTAGGCAAACTACAGTTGCAAATTGGAACAGTTGTGAAGTAGTTTGAAAGAACGTTTGAAAGAACTTTAATGCTTTTTTAACTAAGGTTTTCGTTGGCGTTGCCGTCGTGGTTGCTTCAGGTCCCTGGTAAGTTTTTCTGGACGCTTCTACACCGTACAATTAATAGACCAATCCGTGTTAGAGGAACGATCGTACCAGACGAGCCCATATGATCATTAACTCGACACACTTAAAATGTCCGTTCCTTGTGATATGCGTGTGAACACTAAAGCCGTGGCCTTGAATGGTCTGTGATTGATTCCTGTCACGGAGTCCAACTGTAGACTCGATTCCATTTAGTGTGGACACAAAGCAGTGATCAGCCGAGGAAAGCATGGATCATTTTCCCAGTGTAACTGAGGTCTTTCAGCATGCTGCAAAGTAAAAAATACGACATTGTTCGACAAGATGAAATTAAGTTAACATAAATGTCAATGCACGACTGTTGTACAGCTAAAAATTAAAATAAACTAGAAAGCACATGAAAACAAGTGATTGTCAAAAGCAGTGTTGCGTGTGCAATATACATGTCCGTGCTGTGCAACTTGTCTCGCAACGGCGTTGTACAAATTGTGAGACAAGTCGTCGAAGGAATTGTTACACTGTGCTACTAAAAAAGGGTGACTGCAACCATTGCAGAAATTAGAACTGGATTCTACTTTAATTTACCAAACGCAAACTACTTTGCAGCATTTGTCGAACGTCATTTCGACAATGTTCCTGTAACTTGTCTCACAACACCATTGCACTGTAGCACTCTACTTTGTACACAAATTGGTCTCTCACCTGACCATGTGCTGTGTGAAGGCGTCAGGACCACACACGCCAATCAGCAACTCGTGTTCATGACCGGCGCTAGGGGGAGGGGGTAAGATTTCTAACAGCATCTCCATAGAAACACGGCCTTCATAGCGTTCCCACTCAGGGGTGGGCTGTGACACTGTGTAGAACACTTGAAATCTACAAGAATATTAAAGCATCCTGTGAGATGCAGTTTTCTATGGGGCGCCAAATGTAAATTTATTATTTAGCAAAAATTATAACGTTTTTTACCTTATAAATAATTGGCGAACTTAATTTATTGTTTATATATAATGAAAGATGCCTATTTCATGATGTACATATGTATAAAAATTTAATTATCGCACAGTCTGATTTATGAATCATGTTTCTTCGCTTGACAATTATTTATAAATAATAAGTTTATGAAAGTGATTATTTATATATCACTGAAGAGCGAAATTCATGATTTATATATCATGACTTTTGTAACATAATTTGACTGTTGCTCGAATGTTCCTGATGACATATTTTGGATAAACCTCTCACCTTTGGCCAGCAGATTCAGCTAGCTCGTCTAAGTGTTGTTTCCATAAGATGTCTTTTTCCTGATGATTTGCAAACAACAGCTTGATGGACCTGTAAAACAAGAACAAAATAAATCAGGTAAACAAAACGAGTGATATGGTTTCGTTTCATACTCATCAAGAAAGCATATACCACTGCCAAAATCTTTCTCAGTCGTTTCTCCGATTCACAGGAGCTCCCAGGCGACCAACAAGGCTTTTAGCGCAAAGGCCCAAAATATGGCCAAACATCTTCTGATAGGATCCTTCTTTAATTGGACACTCCTTAAATGTACTCAGTCTGTGTGTGGCTCTATTAAAGACAACTTACATACAGCTACATCGATTTAGTTCCAGACACCTTTCGCAAGGCAAAGTTCGCATTGAAAGCTCGCTATAAAATGTATACATTTTTGGTTAAGGGACCAATAAAGCCAGGCTGCTTGGGGCAAGACCAACGCAAGCGATTATCTTGGACAGAAGTTCAAGAGAATGCTCCAAAAGTTCTTGTTCATCATTTTGTCTTACTTTAAATTAAGAACTATCGAATTCCATGGCAAAGTCCGTAGAAAACCTGGAAACGTATTAGCATTTTTTTAATGTTTTGGCCAAACTGGTCACTTATACGATTTCTTTCACTAATCAACAATTGTAAATTTTATTTTGTAATTGTCATTCTAAACTCTAATTAATAAATCAACATTTATTACCGACAGTTACTTACTTTTCAGCTGATGAGTTCTCCAGGACTGTTTGCCGAATAAGTCTCACCATTGGCGTGAATCCTGTCAAACAAACTCCAATTAACAAATTTTGGATAACCAACCTTTCTTTACTGTTTTTCCCTATGATGACAACAAATGTTTGAATACTCCAGCAAATAACACAAAGCAACAGAGGCCGTCAGTCACCATTGGTATGACGAGCTACACTATGACTGACCGATTGACTCAGTGACTGATTGACTGACTGAGTCAGCATGCGAATGATTGACTGATTAGTAAATCAATTTAAAAAAATAAAAAATAAATAAATAAATTTTTAAGAGTCAAGAGGTATTTAGCATGTGAGTACTAATTGGGGACACTTTCCAGATCTAAGTAAGTATTTATCTATTTAAGTAATAGTTGATTGACTATCTGGTTGACTGATTGACTGACCGACTGAGCATGTGAATGGTTGATGGTTAGTTGATTCACTATCTGGATGACTGGATGACTGACTGACTCACTGACCGACTGAGCATGCAAATGATTGACTGATCAGTTGATTGATCGATTGACTGTCTGTCTGACTGACTGACTGACTGACTGACTGACTGACAGTGTTAACAAGTGATCTCTATCTTGCATGTATCATAGCTAACATACCTGTTCCTGCTGCAATAAGAACTATTTTCTTCGCTTCACGGATTCGGGATTCTTGAAAATCTCCAGAATAATCACTTATTTGAAGAATATCACCTGCAAAAACAAACAAACACGTCTTACAGTTTGACATATCCAGTGCAAAAAGCTACTAAAATATTGAGTGAATACCACGAACAACATGTTGCAGACTCGGATAATTGGGATAATTAAGAAAGACAAACAATTATGACAAGGATCATTTAGCTTGTCTGTTTTATATTGCAAAATGTTACTTGTGGAGTTGTTTTTTTGTTTTTGTTTTTGTTTTTTTGTTTTTTTCATTTAGAACAGTTGAGCTCGTGGATGTAATTGTGATGTGACCACTTAAATGATAGCTATGAAGCAAAATAAATGTGACACTGTTTGTGGTTCCGTTGTGCTGAAGCAAAAATGAATAACATGCAAGTTCTTTGTTCCGTGAGTTCATTAGTTTTTATACAATAACTGAATATGATACACACGCTCTGATTGGTCAATTGCTATTGACTGTTATACTGGTAAACCACATGGATAATGTGGTCATTATATAAAAGTAATAAACCACACATTCCTACGGTTGATCGATGTACAAGTAATAAGCCACTAGGGATGTTGGAATAACACTCGGAAAGCTTGTAAATCACTTGCCTTCAGCTCATGACTTACAATCTCTTTTCCTGTTCTTTCAACATCCTGCAACGTTCATTGAGCCAATAAACCATAGGTTCTAAATGTGTGGTCTATTGCTTTATAAGGAAACAATATATATCTTGCAAGAAGTAGGAAATCTGCAAAAATTACCTGATATTACACTCGACAGGCTACTGATACATTTGGGTGTAAATGATTTACTAAAAATTGTTTTCAACTGACCTGCTACTAAAGAAGATAACGTTGGTGTTAGTGTTCCATCTGGGTAGATTTTTATCATTAAATAAAAACGCCGGCCATCATATTCTCTTTCAGTTGGACCAACTTGCAAGGATGGTAGGACTACTGTGTAAGGACGACTGATCTGCATGCCTGCAATAACAGGAAAATGCACAATAAGTATTTCTAAAATTCGGTTCTCATCATGAATGATCAGGTTAATTGTGTAAATAATAAGGGGCACCCTTCAATTGTTTCGCTAAATAGCTGAACATTTGGAATGCCCATACCACCCTCAGATTTTCAGATTACAATTAAACGAGAAGTTAAGGCTCTCAAACCGGATTTGTAAACTGTGGGGATGGAAAATGCTGTTTTTGGTTCTTGAAAAGTCCAGATAAAAATTTCAGGAAGCAAATAGGTCAGACCTTAAAAAAAATCTTGGAAATCATACTTGAGATAACTTTTTCGGAGAAAAGGATTTTGTTTCTTTTCAGCCGGTTGAATTTTCAACTAAGTCATCTGAACAGATCAAAATTTGGTAGCTGACAGAAATATCCCTTTAAACGGTAATAAATCATCAAAATTAAGAAACATAAACAGACTTTCTAAAGCCTTTGGTGAAGCTGGCTCGTTGGGTGCCACTGATTTATATTTTGAAGAGATAATTATTTTGGTTGAACATGTACATTTGTATAAAGCCACAGAAAAATGGTCATTTTGTTTTCACAAAACTTGATGCCACAACCACCACTTTACATTTGTAGGAAGCTTTGAAGAATTTAAAAGTACTTAATGTCGAGAATCATTGGTTAACATCTACATGTACATGTAATCCTGGGTTATTAATTTGTTTTTTAGCCTGTGACTTACATGTACTGCAATGCCAGCTATCAGCTAGCCACTATTCAATTTTATGCTAATCCTGGGGTAACTTAATGTGATTTTGACTGCTCTGAAATTGTTACTTAAAACTAACAGTTAAAATCATGCTTTCAAAAGATCCTGTTTGTTGGATAATAGTATAAGACTGAGTGGCTCTATTATGGAGCTACAACTCAATTTTAGTTTTTAAGTATCAATTTTAAAATTATTTACTTTGGCCCCTTTATTAAGGGCTGCATGTAGATATGTTATACACCGTAGGTTAAAATTATTTCAAACTAGGTTAATTTTTATTTTCCTTCCTCTGAGATTATTGTAATGAATCTGGGACAAAGGAAAATAAAAATTAACGTAGTTTGAAATAATTTTCAACCTAAAATCATTTTAACCTACAACAGATACATGTACCAAATGTACCACATGTATGAGTCAAGTTTAGTTTCATTAACATTATTGACAAAATTACCCTAGAGACATTATTCTGGCCTATTGTACCTTCGACATCTCTGTTCATGTGTATATATATGTCCTATGGGAATTCTCATAATGACGCCTTCTGGCAGCTCACAACAAAATAGTTTACAGTTATGTGTAATCAGTTCAACAGAGACTACTCTGTAATCCCATAACCTGGACTCTGTAAATCAGACAAACATAAAATTTACGAAATAAAATATGTTCAACAGAGTGAATGTACATGTGACATGTAATACAATGAAGGTTGTCTTTGTATTGACTAGGAAGCAACAGTTGAATGATTCAAACGAAATAGTTGAGTTGCACCTAATTCAGCAACCCTTTTTTTTTGCACGCACCATAAGCTTCATGTTTGATAAGTCATGCCACAGGGCTTATAATTTATTGTGTCACTAGGTTTGCCATACCTTTTAAGTTTGCTGTACCTACACTGTAATTCCAATATAGCTACCAAACCAAATTGATTGTGATGCCATACTACTGTAAAACTACTGTCGTCAGCAATTTACATGTAGTTCAGTGATGGAAGTCAGAGCCAGGACTTTAAACAAATTGGACGGTCAATGACTGATCATGGTCATAATGCACTATGAATCACATGATTACTTTTTTTCCACAATCATACAAATAATACATGTTCATTACCTCTGTCCTTGTGCAGCTTAAATGAATTATTGCCATGCAGACCTTTTACCAAGTCTGTCCACCATACCCCAGCAGATTCTTTTGTTAAAAGAAGGTTGACTTTTTCACTTTCTCCAGACACACGCACTGTTATATCAGTAAACAAATAGACTGCAATTAGTTTTACATTGTATTTATCTAATATTACTTCCAGGACCAGAAATCTCAATTTTGGGAGACTGATCACCGGCTAACAATAATCTGGATAAAATTTTATTCCTGTTTGGTGTTTTTTACTTTGTCAAAAATGGTAAATTAAGAAAATTATCACCAACGTCAAGTTTTTTTTTTCTGGGTCATATCTTTTTATCATAAACATTTTTTTTTTTTATAGAATCATATCAAAGGTCATTTGTGGTCTCTCTTTGTTCGTTTGGTAAGCAAACCTCTACAATTTTATAAAAGAAAAATAGAAATCAATGAAACTATTTGTTACACACCTTGTTGATGACTTATAACATTGCTGAGTTCTACAAAAGAAAATGAAGATAATTCTGTTGTTAGGCATTAGCCATAACATTGGATCAGGTTACAATGTACATGCATGCAGTGACAGAAAAGTTCAAATCACTCAATATGTACTGTATTTGTTTTGAGTTCTGATTGGTTCATTGCATTGTGTTTTTAATATGACCATTTTACAGTTGTGTGCTAATGGTGACCTGGCCTTTGAATGCATGGAAGCGAGGATGGAGGTGACCTTGTTATGATACAGAACTTAGTGCTCTTCATATGTAAATTTAGCTAGTTAGCATGAGAAAAACATTATTAACAAATGAAAAGCACTAAGGTCTGTATCAAAACAAGGTCACTCCCAGCCTTGCTTCTACTCAAACGCCAGGTCACTAAACACACAACTGTAAAATGGTCTATTGGCCAGTGATTACTTTTCACATTGGTTTTGGTTTTATGACACTCAATTGAAAACTGCTTTAAATGCAAAAACACAGGGAGAGTAATCTGGCACACAAGCATATCCACTTCCAATTAATGTCCAGGATTGGACACAGAGGGGGACCATGCTACACCATGATAGGTATCACAAAGTGTCCCCATCTACATGTATGACAAAATTCGGAACATATGTACATGTAAATTTTCGTAACACGTCGCATGGTTTACCCACGGCCACCCACAATCTATATTACATGTATGTCAAAGAGATCATTCAACCAACAAATAACAATTTAATTTAAATGTTCAAAAAGACAAAATTTAATAGTACATAATTATACGTATTTTGATTTTTATTTTGATAATATTTGTCTTTAAAATTAGTAGCCAATTTGAACATGGTTGTAATAAAATTATGTAATAGTGCATGTGGCTTTGTTTGTACTTGAAAAAATAGAAAACCTTGATGTTTTATGGAAAATTAGAATCAATTTTCAAAGGTAATATAACACATTTTCATGATAAGATCACAAGTAGCCATTTTAAAATCAAACATAATAAGCCTAAAAACAGTATCTATGCAAAAGCAAGCAACAAAAAAAATTAAAACTGACATTTCACTGAGTTATCATCACACCACTGTCAAGGTATTAATATTGGAAATATTTTGTGAGTATAAATTAGCATAATATTGAATGCATATTTTGTAAATAAAAGAGTATTACAAAAAAGAAAAATAATATTTTTTTATAATTTTCACCTCAGGAAAAAAATCAATTCAAACAAAATAACTATCCCTATAATAATATAATACTAATAATGTAAAATTAATACACTACATGGCAATAATGACTTAATACACTACAAAATTAACAAAATAACCTGTTTACTTGTAGTAACAATAAATAGAGGTTATTCAGCGTGAAGTTGTGTAATATGGCTGAGTATTTTTACAAGTTTTCGCTGAATAAATTGTTTATTAGTATAGGGCGATCTTTGTTTACACTTTTTGCCTCATTAGCATATGTGCATCATTTTCTAATCGAGCTACAACAAAATCAACTCTGAATATTGGAAGGGCATAGTACAATTAGCTTTCTCTGGAAATTTGAACCCGATACACTAGATACTCTTTGTGCAATGCTGTTTTCAAAACTCTAGATTTTACAAAGAATGAATGGGCTTATCAGCGCTTTAGCCACCCAGCAATTTTGCAGTTTTGGATAGCTTATATTTTCTTAAATATTACATACAAGGAGCTAAAAAATGGGTACATTACTAAATTTAACAAGCTCTTTCAACTGTTGAAGTCAATTCGTATTTAGCGCAATGTCTTGTCTACGTAAATTCGTGTGCTCATGAGACAAAATGTAAACAATGACGTCAGCAAAGATCGCCCAAAATACTGAAACAGTGGATAGCATTGTTGGCGCGCTCTGATTGGCTACTGAAACTCGGAATAGCAAGTGCTATTCACATCCCAGCAATTTGCGTACGGAAATTGTAATCATTGACAGGAACAAATGAGTTAAAAAGCATCATTTTCGTTATATTATCTCACTGTTTCAGTATTACTAAAGCAACTATTCACCTCAGTGTAGGTGGGTAGTGGTGGATATTTACCTCGCCGCTTCACGGCTCGGTAAATATCCACCACTACCCACCTCCGCTTTGGTGAATAGTTGTTAATTATAGGACAGTAACCCTCTCCTAAGACTAAGTTTTTGAAACTGTTTTTCCTAGCGTGCGGTCAGGAGAGTGTAATAACATGTCATATTTGCACTCGTTTTGATGCATATTTGCATTCTAGAATGCTTATATGTCGAATAATAAATGCATTATGAATCATGGTTGTTAATTAATATATGATGTCTTTTAACATTTATAATAATTATTAGTATTAAACTGTGCATTGTATCATACCTAAATGGATTTGGAAGCTTTTTTCTCCTAAAATAAATATTGTATTGAAGTCTTTTCCATCCTTCAATTTCAGTATGACATCTTCTATTCTGATACTCTGCAAGCCACAAAATACACTGTAAGATCTTATATAAATGGTGTAAAAATTAAACAACTTTACTCTGACTATCAAAAACGTAAATGGACCCAAAACAAAAACTATATGGGGGCACCCAAAACTAACTGAGAATTACAAAATAATGTATTAGTGTCCTTGGCAAACTATGTTTTTATGTTTCTTTCAGCCTCAACTGGCAACCTTTAACTTATTTTAATTTAAGGCCTGATAATTAATGCAATGCTGCTTATTTTCACATTAATTAAACTCGTAGGAAGTTATCATGACATCATATACTACTTAAATTTTAAGACTTTATAATTATATAAAAATAATTTTGTACTCATTACAAGTATATTTTTTATCTACTGAGTACTGCTTATTAAACCAGAATTAGCACGTACTAAACACAGAGAAAAACATTCACCTTTTTCTTGGTAAAAACCAAGATGGGGACTGTTTTGTCGTTTTGATAGAGTGGTTTTACTTCACCCGTAAAATAGATAGTAGGATTTTACGCCGTAGTACTTCGTATCAGTTTCTATTATCCTCAAATATTAGAGCGATTACAGTTAATCCGTGAAATAGGTACGCACTATTAGACAATAATTCCATTGTTTTCTTTTGTTTAATTTGGACTATCACACACTAATTGTTACATTGTGTTTCACGGGTTAACTGTAATGACTCTATCAAGGTCTAGCGCTAGTGTAATAGATAGTGATAGATAGTGTTACACACTAACCAATAGTTTCTGTTTCACAGTTGAAGTAAAATCACTCTACCAATCATGTCAATCATAGCTGTAACAAAAGCAAAAATTGTTAATAAATAAAGCAAAACAAATAACATCAATACACATGTAAAATGCAACACCTGACATGTAACGGCACCAAAGAACAATTACGCACCGGTTTTTTAAATTAATTATCAAATGTTTTAACTTGTGTGTAGTAAATTACCGACCATCTTTTTCCGAGTGATAGGCGTGAGAATTTTGTTGTGGGAGTGCCAGGATTTCCAAAGGCAACCCGATCTGTTCCAAAGATGTTCGAAATTTTATTTTTATGAACGGTTAAGGCTGATAGCTCAAATCTGTGAGTCAGGCATGAGAAATTGCTCCATATGCGTGAGTTTGGTGTGAGATCGGAGTTTTGGACTTGCAGGCGTGAGACTCACGCCTAAGGCGTAAGACTTGGCAGGTACATGTAAAGATCTTTATTATTATTAACAACTTCCAACCCACAGACAAACGTGTGAGTTAACAAATCAATAACGGTAATAATATCATACTTGTATAGTGTAGTCACTCTTACCGTGGGTCTGGCGAGTTTTGTGGAGGAACCGGGACAGATAATCCATCTACTGGTAAATAAACAGAAATAAAATGTAGTTATTGTTAGCATTTGTTTGCAAACATACAGCAGTATTATTGTACGTACAATGTAGGAGTAGTGAAGGTAAATTCAAGACTTTGTAAAACAGTAAGTCTTGTAGGATATTTTGCTGGGAACCCAAGCATTTTGTATGTTTTAAAATATGAGAGTGAGCCCAAGACCTCAGGTATATTAAGGCCTGGGTCAGTTACGATACACCCAAAAATTAAGGGGGGTTGGCTATCTCATAAAATATGGAACATATTGATATGAAACTTGGGAAAAGGCTTAAACTTAATGCAAAAGTTGATTTTGATATGAAGATGTCCAGAAACGGTCACGCAACTGATTAAAGTATCAAATTTCTATGTTTTTCTTTATGCTAAGTGCAGGAGAACTTAAGGTGGCTCCCAACAGTTTCCAGCACTTTCCAAGACTTTGAATTTGATGGGTCATTAAAACCACTCTTTGTCAGTTGATGCTACAATCGTGATATCAAACGAATGCCCAATGATTGGTGAACACGTTGTTATCATTTTTGTGACACAATATGTTACTATAGCAACAGTATAACGTGCTAAAAACACCCTCAATTTTAGCTTTAAGTGTTAATAACTAAAAAATGACTCCCATTTTTTTATTGTCGCATTTTGATCAGTAGGATAAGATGCAACTTTTGGCAAATTTTAAAAAAATTCTGTAGGTGGGGTTCCGAGCCACCTTAAATTTTTGAACATTGAGGGGTACAGTAATTAATTTACTTGTGAAAAGCTCATTTACGCATCGGTGTCCGTTTATTTATTATTAACTACAAATTCTAATTTTAAAACTTCACTAAATCTTCAATATTTCTTATTTCTTTTAATTTTACCAATCCTTCTAGAAAAACCTCTCCAACATATCCAAAAATCACCCAAAAATTCACAAAACACCCTACAGCATAGCTTCACGGGATGAGCATAGAGTTTTTGGATTGCTTGAAACGTGAACGAGATATTTCCATTAAAGCCATGTCAAGTGGCGGGAAAATGGCGTTTAGGTGAAGTCCCACCCAAAATGCAGTGCGCGCCTTGATCACTTTCTACGCTGAATTGCATGTTAAACGAAATTTTCGCTTGAATGCATGCAACCAATCAGATCACGCGTATGAACAATGGAGCATTTCAAAACAAAAACAAACGACCGCAACGTCTTTTGGGTGATGGTAGGCCTTTAAGGTGGCTCCTTTGTTATTTCGGATGCACTCGTCTATGACAAATTAAACTTTGTCTCATAACTTTTCCGGCTCCTAAGCGATGCTTCTAAAACTTTGCGAAAACTTACAGCTATTACATAGCAATAATATGATAGAATTCGACTTTCATGGGAAAAATATATTTTGTGATAATCGGGCTTAAATGAACCCCACTTTTTTAACAAAATCGCACCCTGTGAAAAGTTTTGCTGTTATATTTGTGTTAAATTTCTGGAATCAGCTTACATTGACTTAGTACATACCCTTACCAAGTTTCAGCAAAATTGTTGGAGCAGAAATGCGGAATTGAAGAATTAACGCCATCAAAATTTAGCCCTAAAATTCTCTTAAAATTTTAAATAGTTCATGCTCTATGACTAAACAATCTACGAACTCAAATTTCTGGGAGAAGCCTTCCCAGTGCTTGGTAAATCTGAATTATAAGCCGATTGCAAATCGTGCGAACCGTTAAAAAGTATTCACTAGTTCTGTAAATATTATAAAATGCTCCAAAACCTGCTCAAATCTCCAATGGTGCGTTTTCCGTCATTTTTCGAAAATTATCCTGCAGTTTTGTGTCAAACTCCTTCCACACGAATTTCAAGGTACTGCAATACTTTTACATCGATCGTTTTTTGCTTAGGAGGGCTTGCATTTGGAGAAATAGTTGTTTTTTATAAGCTGCTCCGCATCTGAGCTCAGGCGAAGCTGACAAGCAGTTTTCAGAGCTTTGTTTATGAAAACGAAATGAGCACGTGTGGAATTTATTCTAAGAATTCGCACCTTTATAAGGGGGGCGAACGAAATATGCGCGCTAGTTATCCCAGGAGGGGAGGGAGCATGTACGCTCCATTAGAAGTTTCCATGGGGTGCAATGTTTTTAAATGCCGAGACGATTACGCTGACTACGCGCGCATGTCACGTACGCCCCCCTAACTAAGGTGCGAATGTCTCATTTCGTATTCATAAACAAAACTCTGAAAACTGCTTGTCAGCTTCGCCTGAGCTCAGATGCGGAGAAGCTTATAATCCCAACAACTATTTCTCCAATTGCATATTATTGCTAAATAATAGCTGTAAGTTTTCGCAAAGTTTTAGAAGCAGCGCTTTAGAGCCGGAAAGGTTATGAGACAAAGTTTGTCATAGACGAGTGCGCCCGAAATAACAACGGAGCCACCTTAATGAACCAAGGAGACATTGGATGGCTTTCAACTACATGCTTACAACTAGTACTACGATTCATCTGCCTGACTTCATATTGGCTGCTTTATATCCATTTTCTTTTATCTAGCTCAAAAGACCAACTTGATAGGTTTATTACATGAATTGTGGACAGTTTTTGTCGGCCCGATATCTAAACTTTGTAATTAAACCGGTCGAGTCTTATTTCCTTAAAGTCACATTTTTGCAGGAAACAGAAAATTAATTAGCGTCTTTTTCAGTCGTTTTTCGAATTGACAGAGTTACAAGACCAAGTATGTTTAGTTGGTGAGCGCGTTTCTAGAAAAATCTGTCCGCTTGTCGCAAACAGTGCAATGCTCTACTGCGCATAAAAGCGGCCCGCATGCAGATAAAAAAATAAATCAAAAGCTCCTGCAAGGGAACTCGTGAATACGACATGCTCTATATATTGCTGGCTCATATTTTAGCGACCCTTTACTACAAAAAGGTGTCGAAATGTAGTCAAATACATTAAAGATATAAATATACCAATCAAAGGCCAAATCGAACTGTTGCTGCAACTGGTCGTGTCCCGTGTAATATTAAGTTAGATGATTCCTTGATATTGTCGGCCCTATTTCTAAGCTTTGCAATTGAACCAGTCTTGTTTTATTTCCTCCATTGGTCACTTATTATACCTCTCTTACAAGAATTACTCATGAAGCCCTTTAGTTATCATTGTCTCTTCTAACAGTTATGACTAATTTAAATGTGGAATCATAACCTATGACATTTCTTTATATTTATTTATTTTCGACCTATAACGTAACGAATTTGCTTTTGGTTTCTTGGAATGCAGGGAAAGTCCCGGATTTATCAAGTGTGACTGTATGTACAATTGACAAGACGCGTTGTGGTGAGTACTTTGATTCTGTGTAGCCTTCATTTTTAATAGTTTGGAATAGGAGTTTAAAGAAAACGTCCTAGGAACTACATGTACAATGGGAAATATTAACAAAATATTCGGACAAAATAGATCATTTGTGTTTTGTATCAAGGCTGGTTCTATGTTACTTAGAACTGCAGCCATGCAAATAACTAATTATTTGACTTCAGTCAAACCGTCGCACAGCTGTTACTTTTTGAACGTTACGTATCCCTTTTGTTATTTCAACGCTACCTTTACTCATCTTACAAGGAAACCAGGAATACCTTATTCAGTGCTTTCTCTGGTGTGAATCTTGATATTTGAAAATCTAGACTTGATACACCGCCCGTGTCGACATTATTTCGCGCTTTCATGATCATTTCATAATTAGCTGAGCTAGTAAGGCATGATATTAGAACTGATTTCCAATCGACTAAAGTCATATATTTTGACAGGAAACAGAAAACATTTTGTTTTGATTTTTAATTAGCGTATTTTTCAGTCGTTTCTCGAATTGACAGAGTTACAAAAGCAATTATGTTTAGTTGGTGAGCGCGTTTCTAGAAAAATCTGTCCGCTTGTCGCAAACAGTGCAATGCTCTACTGATCATAAAAGCGGTCAACATGCTGATTAAAAAATAAATCAAAGGCTTCTGCAAGGGAACTCGTGAATACGACATACTCTATATATTGCCGGCTCATATTTTAGCGCTCCTACCCTACAAAAAGGTGTCGAAATGTAGTCAAATACATAAAAGAATAAACCAATCAAAGACCAAATCGAACTGTTGCTGCAACTGGTCATGTCCTGTGTAATAAGTTAGGTACGCAGATGATTCCTTGATTTCTAAGCTTTGCAATTGAACCAGTCTTGTTTTATTTCCTACATTGGTCATTTTTTATACCTCTCTTAAAAGAAGTCATAAAGCCCTTTAGTTATCATTGTCTAACAGTTATGACTAACCTAAATGTGGAATCATTTCCTATATAACATCTAAATATCTATTTATTTTCGACCTATAACGTAATGAATTTGCTTTTGGTTTCTCGGAATGCAGGGAAAGTCCCGGATTTATCAAGTGCGACTGTGCAATTTACTTGTGGTGAGTACTTTGATTTTGTGTAGCCTTTATTTTTAATAGTTTTGAATAGGGGTTTTAGGAAAATAATTCCTACGAACTACAATGGGAAATATTAACAAAATAGTGACAAAATAGATGATTTGAGTTGTGTATCAAGGCTGGTTCTGTTACTTAGAACTGCAGCCATGCAAATAACTAGTTATTTGACTTCAGTCAAACCGTCGCACAGTTGTTATCACTTTTTATCTCGTTAATGCGCTTGCGCATTAAGCGAGATTTCGGAGTCGAGTACTAAAAAGGGACAAAAGTTGTTAACAAAATTTTGTGGACTTTTGTCCGGGGGGGTTTCTTGTTCGTTCTTTATAGAAGCTATATTAGGGCATTGAGGATATGGTTGGTTAAAGCGGTTAGGATTTCAAGAAGGGCGTCACATACTGCCACTAAAATGTTTGGGGAGCACCCCCGGACCTATTGTTAATTTCCCTAGGGTATTGGGATGTCAGAACTTGTGATGAACTTGTCATATCTCACATTACGTTACCGCAAAGGTATTAGTCCTTGTTAAATTTCGATATCTCACGTTACCTATCAGTTTCAATCATTTGTCGTAAAGCCATTATAGCTACTTTAAAAGGGTAAAAATAGGTTAAATGCGTTTTCTTGGGAAACGTAGTTTGAGAATTTCACGGTGTATTTTACTAATGGAGAGGTTATAAGAAAATTAAATGGGACAGGAAAGTTTGTGTGTTAATATGAGCGGTATGGCAGAGCAAAATAGCATGAACTTTGCGTTTTTTTCTATTGAGTTGTGGTTACACACACCTTGGGTTTGGGGCCTTCCCAAGGGTTAATGGCTTGGGTTCGGTTTATCTCAGGTTTCATCTTACTCTTGGGGATGCGGTTACACAGTGAAAGACTCCCCAGGGTAAAATATAATAAGATATGAGTTCACTGACACTGCAGTTTACGCGCGAAAACGTACAGATCGACATGGATGACACGAATCGAGATCTTGTAAGTTTAATTTCAGTCATTCTCCTGCTTATCATTCGATAAATATAACAATCCGGCAGTTTTTTTTTTGCAAGAAGACACCGAAGAAGACGCCTTCAACTACGCTATCTTCAAGGTTTGTCGGCGTTTTATTTACATTTAGGAGCTCGCCACGAACTTGCTCGCCGCCAAGGAGGGCTTGGGTATTTCCACGACCACAGAATTGGTTTCAGCAACTTCTAAATAACAATGCACTCGATCACTGGTGGAAAGAAAACTTTAGAGTTACAAGTAAGCGTGCAATTAACCAAGCGTATCAGAGGTCAACTCAGAGAGCAGCAGCAGGCGATTTCCTGTATTAGCTACGTTCTGCATTATGATTGGCCAAGCGGTTTGATTGTGCAATAGTATGGTAAACATGTCATAGTTGTGTTGATTTTTTGGCTTATAATGATGACGGTTGAATGGAATTGCGGCAAGCCTTCAATGGCTTAAATTTTTGCGTCTTTTGCGTACTGTTACATAATGAAACTGTAATAGCAATTATTAATTGTTTTACAAAAGCACAAAAGCGAAAGTACACGGGTCAGCCAATACTATGCTACCGGTGCCAAGTGCAGGTTCAATCAAATTAGTTACAACCTGTAGGTAAACGAACTTAAAATATTCACCTTTATACGGACTTCTATTTTATGAAAGGGGTCAATCCGGCAATTTTTTTTAGTCATATGGGAAGTTTAACTGAGTCAGAGGCTGTCCTATTCAGTACATTTGATAGCTGCGCTCAAAATAACATGCTATTTTGCTCTGCCTTTTAAGTCGCTTAGCGAGTGACAACCGGAAATATCGTGAAAAGAAAAATCATATATTCTAAAAGATACCTAGATCCCCTAATTTTAACCCCTAAGAGAAAATCTCGTGAAAAGAGTTAATTTTACGATTCGTTTAAAGTCAACTCGCTTAAAGTTAAACGAGTCAACTTTTCGCGCTCGACGAAGCTGAGAAATCTCACGCTGTATTTTTGTTCGCTTTTTGAGTTGTAATCTTTGTCTGCTTTTCCAATAAAATATTTAGGTGTCATGATTATGCAATAGTATGCAAGAGAGGGTAGATTTTGCTTATTCAGCTAACTAAAAATGTTTCGGTTTGATTATGCAAGAGTATGGATTTCGGTTTTGTGCTATTTTAAAACAATTAATCATTGCTATTACAGTTTGATTATGCAACAGTACGCAAAAGACGTAAAAATGTTCCTGATTTTGTTTATAAAAGTTATCAAGGAAGCATTTTAAGAAGCATTTTATAAGCGATTTCAGCGTGTTTATTTTTTTAAGAGAGATTTTGTCTCTATTTGACAAAAAGACAATGTATTGTTTGAGTGGCAAGTAAGAGAGAGAAAACGTTCTTGGCGTATAAAGTCTATAAAAAGAAGACGAATATCAATTGCGTGTCGTACTGATAACATTGAAATCCTAAAGCGGACAAGAGAGTTACCTTAGAGTGCTCAACGTAGCTTGATTGCATTGAAATCCTGACACAAGAGAGTTGCCTTCGAGCGCTCAACGTAGCTCTATTAGCAAAGAATATAGCACACTTAAAGCAAGAAAAAATATATTTAAATCTATTATTTCGTTAAACAAAATTATCAATTGTTTGTAATGGTTGCTTTTAATGGTTCAGGTGCTATAGATTCAGTTTTACTACTAGAAAGTAGGTTATCTGAATTAAATAGAATTGCTCTTGATGTTGGAGGAGGTGGCGATTGTTTTTTTCGTGCCGTATCACATCAATTGTATGGCGATGCTACGAACCATTTTTATATACGTAGTCTTGGCATTGAATATTTAGTATATAACCCAGAACAGTTTATAGAGAGTAATACTGAACACTCTTGGCAAGAATATTTGAATAATATGTCATGTCAAGGAACATGGGCTGATGCGATTATCATTCAAGCTGTGACTAATTGTCTCAATTTATCAATTTATATTGTTGAATCAAATGAAACTTTTGCTCCTGTCACTCTTGTTTAATTTCGTTCCTATTACAAATTAAGTTATCGTCTCTTTCGTAGAAAAATACGTAAACATTGGGAACATCAAACTTTAAGAGGGTATAAAGGAAAAGTAACACACATCTGAACAGCGCCACCATTTTGGACGGCAATCTATCCGTTCCGATGTTAACCGCGTAACTCTTTCCTCCTTTCCGGTTCTAGATTTCTGTTCGTGAAATGACCAGAACTCAATTCATTCTATAGGTGTCAGAACATTCACTGAAGCGTGATGCTTGAAATTGTTTCTCGCGGTGAATTTGCCTGTAAAGAGCTGTAAACCCGGCGCAGCTTTTTCTCGACAGCTACAGTGAGCTTACTTTACCATTTTGTAAACAAGGCCAAACACACGACAAATTAATCTAGCACTGCTAAATGAGGGTGCTAATGGGGGTACCCAATTGTCAGTTAACTACTATTTTTTTTCGGCCAATTGTCAGTTAACAAGAGGCTACACTGGTAGCCTATACTCATGCGCTTGTATAAGAAAGTTTTATGTTTTTTCTTTTTTAACTGGGTCACGCTGTCGGAAATCGGTTCATTTCAATATTTTCATTCATTGATCTTATCAAGTGATTTAGCTTGACAAGTAGGAAATTACGTATATCAGTAAGGCTTTTAAATTTGCAAAGTTAAGATAAGGTTACTTTAAAGGCCATGAGAATGACCAGAGTGAATGCGTTTTCGGGATTGGACTTAGAACAGCCGCTTTACGAAAATTATTCGACATCAGATTCTCATCTAAAAACCATAATTTCTCACCTGTCAAGATAGCTTCCAAAACCGTAATAAGGATTGTCAGTATTAAAGATGTCTGTTTGATACAGGATCGTACACAGAGAGTATGGGAAGGAAAAAAATCGAATTTCACTGATGCTTGTGTCCAATAAAATAAGCGTTATTCGCTGTGGCTATATGGCCGGTAACCGGTCAAGGTTTTCAAAACACTAAATAGCCGGCAGTCCTATATTCTCAGTAAATTTCTCAAAATCGAAAAATTCCAGCTAATCTAAACTATCATATGTCGATTTAGAAAGGTCAAGCGATCCTGAAATGCTTTATAGATTTCAAGCCTAGTGTTTGGTTTACGCTAGGCTCAGTAGACGAAACCATGTTTTGTGACACTTAGAAATTTTTTCAGTTCGACTGCCGGTCAAGGTTTCCAAAACACTAAATGGCCGGCAGTTCTATATTCTCAGTAAATTTCACAAAATCGAAAAATTCCGGCTAATCTAAACTATCATATCTCGATTTAAAAAAGTCAAACGATCCTGAAATGCTTTATAGATCTCAAGTCTAATGTTTGGTTTACGCTGGGCTCAGAAGACAAAACCATGTTTTGTGACACTGAACTTTTTTCAGCTCGACTGCAAAAACATGGTTTCGTCGGGGGTTTCGTGATATAGAAATCCCACAAAACCGGCTCGTTTGATCAGGATCACGACATATGATAGTTCAGAATGGCTGGATCTTTTCGATTTTGTGAAATTTACTGAAAAAATAGAACTGCCGGCCATTTAGTGTTTGGAAAACCTTGACCGGCAGTCGAGCTGAAAAAAGTTCCAAGTGTCACAAAACATGGTTTCGTGATATAGAAATCCCACAAAACCGGCTCGTTTGATCAGGATCACGACATATGATAGTTCAGAATGGCTGTATTGTTTCGATTTGTCAAATTTACTGAGAATATAGGACTGCCGGCCATTTAGTGTTTTGAAAACCTTGACCGGCAGTGGAACTGAAAAAAGTTTAAGTGTCACAAAACATGGTTTCGTCTTCTGAGCCCAGCGTAAACCAAACCCTAGACTTGAGATCTATAAAGCATTTCAGGATCGCTTGACTTTTCTAAATCGACATATGATAGTTTAGATTAGCTGGAATTTTTCGATTTTGAGAAATTTACTGTGAATATAGAACTGCCGGCCATTTAGTGTTTTGAAAACCTTGACCGGTTACCGGCCATATAGCCACAGTAAAATACCAACGGTGTGTCCACTTACTTTGGAGTCTGCTTAATACAGGTTTTAGTGTAATCAGAAATCTTACTCATTTAATCTAAGACTGAAAAGGGCTCGTCTGGTCAAACCAGGGGTCAACCCGCGTTCGCATGCTAGGACAAAATGACGAAACAGAATACATACCATGTATCTCACTTGTTGCACTTCCCATTAGAAAAGGTAGCTCCATTTCCAACTGAGCCTTTGTAACAGCTTTCCCGTCGATCTTCTCTAATCGCAACAACTTTAAATCAAACTCACCGAGTCCAAACTTTCCGCTTATTGTTTGATTATATGTCCATTGAATTGTGCTTTGTCATGTCAAACGGTATGCGACTTATGTGTCATTCGAATGCCGATCCTTTGTCATCATCTCGATAAAAACTCAGAATAACTTTGACCACGCCACTCGACGCCATCACGGAGATCAAGGTCAACGCTCTACGACCCTGGTACCTTTCGCATATAATATCGGTTAATATGTCACCTGGTCACGCTGCGAGGCAGGTAAAAGTCACAAAATAGCTTTGCTGTTAGGAAAAAACTATGTTGCTTTTATTAACAACAACAATCGTTCATTTAGTATAATTAATAGAATGTCACTTAACTGTTACCGTATTTTCTCGATTAAACGCCGGGCCCCGAATAAACGCCGGGTATAATTGAGGAAGTTGTAAGTAAGCTCCTCAAACGTTTGTTTGTGGTATAATAAACTTAAGATTTAAGGGCAAGGTACAAGGCTGCCAAGAAAAACGAATAATAACCCTTTCTTAAAAAATGGCGGGCGAGAAAAAACTGCTGATACAAAGAAACGCCGGGTCCACAAGGCCAAGTTTGAAATAAACGCCGGGGGCATTTAATAGAGAAAATACGGTAACTTTTCATTTATCAGTTAACTACTATATTTTTGGGCAATTGTCAGTTAACTGTTAACCCCATCAGCACCCTCCTAAATGCACTGGTATTCTAAATTTCACTTTTGCCGGAACGCAATGGGCATGAAAACAAAACGAAAAAAACTCGCGAGATAATAACGCCTTTTGTCACAACATTTCACCCACGACTGAAAAACCTTAAACAAATACTGATGAAAAATGGAGTTTCGTTCAAAACCAACCATTCCTGAAAACTATTTACAAAACGCCGTCTAACACATCATACAAGACGTAAATCACTTAACGACACGACTCATAACAGCCAAACTTTGAAAGCTAATATAAATGCATCGCAACCGCAAAACCACATAGCGGAGTCGGTGCAGGCCTGTCATGAACCTCATTTCGATCTAAGGGAAACTAAAAAAGTGACCGCCAAGAGTGGTGCCCTGTTTATCCGCTCCAGACCCAATATTTTCTATATAAGTGCGTCCATAGCAGACGTGACCGAAAAATGACCACGTGATCACCATTTTCCCGCCATTTTTCATGTCAAAATATATAAAACAGCAGACTTGATACTTTAGCTAACTACAAAACTTTCCGTTTCATTATGCAAGAGTAGGAACAGCAAAATACCATAAATTTTGACTTTCGTTCTTTTTTCGAATACTGCTGGAGAGTTGAAAAAGAAATGGCTGATGGCGCGATGTCTGCTAAACATAGCTCAAATTGTCCTGGCATGGGGAAAGGCAGCTCTAGAGAAATGGCATGTTGTTACGGCCTCCTTTCATTAGATTCGGCAAATGTGAAGTTCAATGTTTGAATCGGGCCTTACTTTAAAGAATATTAAAGATTCAGTCACCATTTGTTGTGTCAATTGATATTTTGATAATTAATATTAATGTCTCATCTGATCAGATATAAAGTCATTGCACGTGACGTATTATCGATGTGGGCTTTTAATTGTTTTGAAATTGCGGCAATCTATTGTATTTGATTTAGAAAGTCTTTTCCATTGTCAAATATCCCAACCGAAAATAGACAATGAATAACTGAAAATGCACTGTGTAAATTGAACCAACAACACATTTTCATCGTCAATTAGCTAGCAAGGCGGGAAAAGTCTTTCACTTTCACTTCACTGACATCAAAATTATTTACATTCACACTCGTGATTCTTTGTTACTCATAACTTTTTTTGACTTGCACCAACACGAATTTTCAAACCAAGTTCTCTCAATCTTCTCTATCCTGCCAAGAACCATATCCAGTTGACTACTGCGCCTCGCATTTTCTACATAATGTCTGATTCTACAACGCCATCTTTACCATATTTATTTTATATTTATTTTAGATTCTTCTTTTTTTAACCTCATGTTTCAACGCATTAACGAGATGGCTTTAAGAGCCCTTTGATTTCACGTTACGTATCCCTTTTGTTATTTCAACTCTACCTTTACTGATCTTAGAAAGAAACCAGGAATACCTTATTCAGTGATTTTGATATTTGAAGATCTAGACTTAATACACCGCCCGTGTCTACATTATTTCGCGCTTTCATGATCTTTTCATAATTAGCTGAGCTACTAAGGCATGATGTTTGAACTGATTTCCATTAGAATAAAGTCATATTTTGGCAGGATACAGAAAATATTTGGTTTTTGTTGTTTAATTAGCGTCTTTTTCAGTCGTTTTTCGAATTGACAGAGTTACAAGAGCAATTATGTTTAGTTGCTGAGCGCTTTCCTAGAAAAATCTGTCCGCTTGTCGCAAACAATGCAATGCACTACTGATCATAAAAGTGACCCGCATGCTGATTAAAAATTAAATCAAAGGTTCCTGTAAGCCAACTCGTGAATATGACATGCTCTACATATTGCTGGCTCATATTTTAGCGATCCTACCCTACAAAAAGGTGTTGAAATGTAGTCAAGTACATTAAAGAATATACCAATCACAGGTCAAATCGAACTGTTCCTGCAACTACTCGTGTCCTGTGTAATAAGTTTGCTACACAGATGATTCCTTGATATTGTCGGCCTTACTTCAAAGCTTTGCAATTGAACCAGTCTTGAATAAATTCCTCGTCTGATCATTATTTATATCTCTCTGACAAGAAATCATAAAGCACTGTAGTTATTATCATCTCTTCTAACACTTCTGACTAAGTTAAATGTGGAATCATCTTCTATGTAACATCTATATATCTATTTATCTTCGACCTATATAAACGTAACGAATTTGCTTTTGGTTTCTCGGAATGCAGGGAAAGTCCCGGATTTATCAAGTGTGACTGTACAATTGACAAGACGCGTTGTGGTGAGTACTTTGATTCTGTGTAGCCTTTATTTTTAACAGTTTTGTATAGGGGTTTATAGCAAATGTCCTACTGTAAGAAATAACAACAAAATAGTAACAAAATAGATTATTTGAGTTTTGTATCAAGGCTGGTTCTGTTACTTTGAACTGCAGCCATGCATGCATTCAGTCAAACCGTCGCACAGTTGTTATCCCTTTTTTTAATGTTACGTATCCCTTTTGCCATTTCAACGCTTTCTTTACTGATCTTAGAAAGAAACCAAAAATACATTATTCAGTATTTTCTCTGATGTGAATTTTGATATTTGAAGATCTAGACTTAATACACCGCCCGTGTCGACATTATTTCGCGCTTTCATGATCTTTTCATAATTAGCTGAGCTAGTTAGGCATGATATTAGAACTGATTTCCATTAGACTAAAGTCATATTTTGGTAGGAAACAGAAACCATTTTGTTTTGTTGTTTAATTAGCGTCGGTTTTCGAATTGCCAGAGTAACAAGAGCAATTGTCTTAAGTTGGTGAGCTTGTTTCTAGAAAAAATGTCCGTTTGTCGCAAACAATGCAATGCACTGCTGATCATAAAAGTGATCAGCATGCAGATTAAAAATTAAATCAAAGGCTCCTGTAAGTCAAAAGATAATAATAAAAATAATAAATATAATAAAAAAAAAACAATTCAATTTCTGTATTTAAAGGCCCACTTTCACCCAAACTGCATTGCGAATTTAACGCAGTCGAAAATTCCCGAAAGAGCCAATCACGAGCGAGCTCGTGTTTTGAAAACAAAAACAAACGACCGCAAAGCCGATTGGGTGATAGTGGGCCTTTAACCAGTCTGTTTGTGTAAACAACTACAGGCGCGTTAGGCTCCGTATACACCTATCAGGATATATTTTAAGGTGGCTCGAAGTAGTTTTTTTTGGGTCATACTTTCCTTTTTGAATGCGCTTATACATAATCCTACACTGTGTGGATATAAATATCAACATTTATAACATTTATTCGCTTGTCGCGGGTAGCCCCAACAAGGGAATAGCGGATAGCCCCAAAAACAAAATTTGGAAAAACTGTTTTTCGCCATATTTGCTTACCGTTGCTATGGAAACGCATAAAAAGAGCATCATCCAAAACTTTCATCCAAGCCTGACATCTGGTATCAAAATCAGATTTATTGAGCTATAGAAAGATTATGCATAATCGCATTAAAAAAGGGAAGTGTGACCCCAGACCCCCAATTTGACCCTTAAAATCACTGTAAAAGGGCATTTTTAAGGGAAAATCAAAATTTCGCCCATTTATGAATTACTTTTCGGAAATCCACACTCGGATTCCCGTAATTTGGTTATCATTCTATCTGGAAACGTTAAAATACTTTAATAACTTCCCGTCATTTTGACCTTGAAGTGACCAATGTCAAGTAAAGGCTTATATGAAGTTCAACCGCGCGGTCATCGCTTTTAGCGGTATAACTCATTTTAATAGGCATAATGTCAACATCCACACTCGGTTTTGAAGAGACTGAGATCTTGTGAACATTTTGATGGGAAATATGATTTAGTTGGAGCGAAAAAAAATCCCGTCATTTTGCCATTTTTTCAGTGCACTATGCTTCTACTTAGCCAATTTTGGCTTCTATTAATCTGTATCTATTCGCATGCTCTACTGTCAATGCATGGTCTGGCAATTTATGAATTACTTTTCGGAAATCCACACTCGGATTCCAGTAATATGGTTATTATTCTATCTAGAAACGTTAAAATATTATAATAACTTTTAAAAAAAGTACCGTCATTTTTACCTTAAATGAGCAATTTCGCATAAAGGCTTGTATGGAGTTTGACCGCGCGGTCATCAAGTTCAAGTTCAAGTTCAAGTTCATTTTATTCACACTTATTCAATTACTTTAAGTGTTCTAACTCATTTTAATAGGCATAATGTCAACATCCACACTCGGTTTCGAAGAGACTGGGATCTTGTGAACATTTTGGTAGGAAATATGATTTAGTTGGAGCAAAAAACATCCCGCCATTTTGCCATTTTTTCAGTACACTATGCTTCGACTGAGCCAATTTTGGCTTCTATTAGTCTGTATCTATTCGCATGCTCTTCTGTCAATGCATAGCCTGGCAATTTATGAATTACTTTTCGGAAATCCACACTCGGATTATTCCAGTACTATGGTTATTATTCTATCTAGAAACGTTTAAATAATTTAATAACTTTAACAAAAAGTACCGTCCTTTTTTCCTTGAAGTGAACAATTTCGTACAAAGGCTTGTATGGAGTTCGACCGCGCAGTCATCGCTTTAAGCGTTCTAACTCATTTTAACAGGCGCAATGTCAACATCCACACTCAGTTTTGGAAAGATTGGAATCTAGTAAATATATATTTCGGTGGGAAATTTTCTTTGGTTCAAGTGAAAAAACCTCCGTCATTTTGCACTTTTCAGCCGGAAAAAAAATTCTGTTTAACCCCAACATTAGTTATGCATATCGTTGTTCAAACTAAAACAAAAGCCAAAACAATAGAAATCCAAAATCAAAACAATAGCGCATACATACATAATTATGAGCAACTGTTCGTTTTGGTAACGCGCACACCCGCAGCAAATGTCTCGTTTGAGGGATCAATGTTTTGCAATGATACGCTGACGCAACAATATCGATCCAGTCTTTAACCGCGCGAGGAAAAGAAAAAAGCCTTTGACCTCGGTGGGATTCGAACACATGACATCCGAATTAGATCTTCCGTCGCTCTACCGCTTGAGCCAAGAGGCCGTACAGAAGCAGATCGCGATCGTGGGTAATAAGATGGTACCTCGTGTGGTCACTCATTTCCTTACTAGGGTTAACGCTCACTACAGGGAAATTTATGGGTTTACCTTAGCACTATAATTTACACACAGAGTTAATTCTCTATGTATCACCAGTGCTACGTGGCCCAACATTTATTTGTACCCTTCACATTCTCATTGCAACGAAATATCACCTTGTTACTCACGATCTACTCCCGTACGGCCTCGTGGTGCAAACGGTAGAGCGACGGAAGATCTAATCCGGATATCGTGGGTTCGAATCCCGACGAGATCAATTTTTTTTCTTTCCCTCGTGTGGTCCCTCAATTTCTTACTAGGGCTAACGCTCAGTATAGGGAAATTTATGGGTTGACCTTAGCACTATAATTAATTTTTTACACGCAGAGTTAATTCTCTGATTCCTTGTTAGGTTTACATAGCCTACCGGCCTTTTTTTGATTTACCTTTGAACATTCAGAACTGCTTTTTTGATTAGCGAAAGTATGGATAATATAAGATTGGCATTCTATTACACAGGAAAAGTCGGCAATTTTAGAGTTTAAAGTTTTGGTGCAGCATACTGGAAAGCACGTTCACCATAGCGTGACAACTTTGCACGTGGGATTTTTAGGAGCTGATGGGTCGATGAGCGTGGTAGTCTGAAATATAACCCGGGGCTAATCCATTTAGGGCCTTGCCAGTTAAAAGTAATAATTTAAGGGACCGGTCTTTATTTATGTGGTCTTTATGTGGTCTTTATTTATGTGGGGGAATCATGGGGTGGGCCAGGTCTATTTTTTTTAGAGAAAAGGGGTTGGCCAAAAGAGAATTTCACGATGATTGGGGGTGGGTCATTGTGTGTTTGTAAAGAATCACACTCACTACAATTCATGTGGAAGATCTATATAAATTCTAATGCAATGCTGGACATAAAATATAACACAACTGGATGTCACATGCAGCAATCCAACCTAAGTATGGAGAATCAAAGATGTGGGCACTAAATATCAATAAATAAACATAAGCCTCATTGAGAAGGCTTGCATGCTTCCTTTTCTTAATATAACTGTCTGGGAACTTTTACTACCTGAAGCGTGAACAGCTAGAAATCATTATTGGTTTCAATAATGGATTATTGAATTCATTATTCAATTTAGTAAAATCAAATTTTTCCAATTTTCAAATCAAAAATTAAACAGTTTGAAAATTCGTCTTTTAATTGAATTACTATTTTTTGTTTAATGACTTTAATAAAAAAGCAAATTTTTTAAAACTGGTTTTGATTTGAATATTGGAAAACTTATTTTTTCAATAAGCGATTAATGAAATCAATAATGATGTCTAGGTGTTCACGCTTCAGGTAGTTTGACTGTAATATGGAGCTATTGAGCTCTTTTTTGTGACCCAATCTAAAAAGCAAGGATTTTCAACTGTCCAATACTCTTTTAATTGTATTATCAACAAGTTCAAACGCATCCATTGCAAATAGTCCTTGATTCCTCATAATGTGCAAATGTTCGACGGCACTTCTCTTCAACCTAGCAAGATTGTCTACGTTTTCTTTTTTTGGCCTTTCTTCTGTTCTCCTTCTGACTTCTTGTTCTCTTTTTCCCCTTGGCAGCAGAAAATCTTCTTAATGCCTGCACTGAGGGTGTTAAATTGTTTCTGATATCTGTGACTGCTTTGCTTAGTTTTAGTTTTAAGCATGACAACTTCTCATTAAGGCTTTCACAATGATATGCTGATTTCGTTCAGTGAACAGGAACTCCTTTAATATAGAGGTATAGATTGAAGGGGGTTGCGGGTGGGTCACCTCTTATATAAAGTTATATGGGGGTGGGTCAAGAATTAACTAATGGCCTTAAAGGGGTGGGTCACGTTTTTTCTTTCATGCTAAAACAAAAAAATCCCCCCCCCCACCCCCCCACATAAATAATGACCGTTCCCTAAATACTATCCTTTGCTTAACTGGTAACCAGTGTAGCTATTTGTTTTACTGCTACATGTTATAAGGCGAGCTGCAGAGTTCTGAACATTTTGTAAGCGATCGAGTAAATATTGCGAAAGTCTATACAATAACGAATTGCAGTTACCAAGTTTGGTAGTAATAAAAGCATGGACCAAGGTCCCTGTATCCGATATCGACAGACAGTTCCTTATTTTAGCTGTTACGTAAATGGTAGAACGATACTGTATCTAATACATACGTTAGATACATGTTGTTCTATGTTGTTCATACGTTAGATAAATGTTGTTTCGATGCACGCTATAGCTTGATGTTGATCTGACTGAGTCAGTCTAAAAGAAAAATAAAGTTGCGTATTGTCCGCATATAAGTGATAATCAAGGCCATGCCTCCCGAATGCAAAACACTATGGATACATCTGCCTTGGGCACAAAAACTACGGCACGCATAAACCAAAGTTCACTTCTTATACTTTCTTATCGACAGCGTTTTTTCACGTATCTCATGAATACTTTATGAATATTTATTTTTCATAATATTTCAACCAAATGTTTTCACGAGCTGCCCGTGCTTCATGGAGCTTGGGGATGGCTTTCAAGTATCAGCTAGTAGTAATGCGTTTAATGGACGATTCAGCTGCCTGAGTTGATATTTGATGCTATATCCACTTTCTTTTATTTGGCTCAAGAGAACAAGTTGATAGGTTTATTTCATTATAATTTAGCTCCAGAACTGTGGACAGTTTAATAAGTTTGGTACGCAGATGATTCCTTGATATTGTCGGTCTGATAGTTAAGCTATGCAAATGAACGTACTTAAATGAAACTTTTCCCATTGGTCATTGTTATACTTCTCTAGTTATAATTTTCTTTTCACATTTTCCTTTGATTCAAACCATTTATTCAAGTCCTTTATATTCTATTTAATGACCAAGTTACATATGGAAACATTTCGTATGTAACATTCATAAATTAATGTATTTTCGACCTATGACGTTTTCTTTAACGGCTCTGCTTCTGTTTCTTGAAATGAAGGGAAAGTCCCAGATTTATCAAGTATCGCTGTACAATTGACAAGTTGCGTTGTGGTAAGTACTTTGATTCCGTGTAGCTTTTTATTTTACTAGTTTACTTGGGAGTTTATCAAAAATTTCGTACGAACTACGTTGGGAAATATCAACCAAATAGTGACAAAATAGATCACTTGTATCAGGGTGGTTCTGCGTTACCTAGAACTGCAGGCATGCAAATAACTTGTTATTTGACTTCAGTCAAACCGTTACACAGCTGTTATCACTTTTTTAACGTTACGATCCCTTGTGTAATTTCATTGCTAGCTTCACTTGCCTTAGAAACAAACCAGGAATACCTTATTCAGTGCATTCTCTGCTATGAATTTTTATATTCGAAATTAAGATTGAATACACCACCCGTTATTTTAAGAGTAGTTATAAGCGGTGCAAAGTTGGAAATGACAAGTTTTAATCTCTACTTCATTTTTGAGTTGAGATAGGTAACCGGGTTGCCACGGTAACCTTAATTGATCATGCCAGTCTCAGGCCCATGTTTTGACCAATAATGTCACTCTCAAATAGTAAACTCTCCATCCCTTCCTCTCCCCTCCCCTCTCTCGCTCTCTCAATTCCTCCCGCCTCCCCCGTTTTATCCCTCTTCCTTAACAACAAATGAAACAACAAAACTACAACGTTTAAAGTACAACTAATTATTACAAAATTAAAATGTGTCACCAAACTGTTTCGTTTTTGTTCGACGTTTTAGCTGCGCTTCTGTTGTTCCTTTCTGGTTTATTGTTTTAATTTTAAAATTGGGTGGTACCTCAAGGCAAACTTTCCTGTAAGTTATAAACATTTACTTACAGGAAAATTAATTGAGTAACTTTCTGTTGGTTTTGACAAAAAATGGTAAAAAGCCCCGTAACACGGCCTCCTTAAAGAGCGAAGCAGGCAGCAAAGTAAACCGGCAAGAGGCGTCTTGGTTTATTGAAAGTTGTTTATTCCTACAGCCTTTACCTCAATTAAAAGTTCGACTATCTGATTTCTGTTACAGCGACATCACATACTTCCATACAACAAGGGTTACTTGTTGTGTTAGTTTGTCTGTTATTAGAAAAGCAGAACTGCATGATAAAATTTTTCTAAGTTGTGGAAGACTAGGACATGGACTTGTGTCGGAAATAGAAAAAAATTGAGAAACAGTTCTAATTCTTTTTCAACTTAACGTAAATATTGTTTATATGCTACGAAATTATGCCAAAGAAGTTTTAATGTCAGTATATGAGTTCTAATAGTGTGCTGTTTTTGCACCGTTTCCCCATTTTGATGGTGAAATCGGATGTTGGATTCAGAACCGGCAATTGAGGTTATAAGATAGATGTGTTTCTTTTCATCACTTTTGAGACGGTTTTTTTCTAGAATAGATACCCGCTGTAATTTCATATTTATACAAATGTCCAATTCTGTTTGTGTTTGGGTTGGAAGGGGTATGGATATTTTAAAACAATCCTGAACCAGTTTTCCTTTAAATTTTTACCGTTTTGGAGCGATTCTGGCCATCTTCGCTTCGCCATTGTCCGCGATCCAAACGATTCGAATTAGCGACCGCGTCACAGAGACAAAATGACATTCACCCGAGGGGAGGGTCGTTACTTTTGCCCTCGCGCAAATTGACACCGTCGGGGGAGCCGGTGCGTGTAATTCGAACGGAAACCACACGCGTGACCTGTCACTTATTTGTCTTTATTTAAGTCTCTTTTTAAAATAAAAATGCTCGAAGGAAAATTATTAAGCTTGTTAAAACCAATTTGCGCCAAAAAATCAAAAATCAAAGGTCATGGATATGTTTGTGTATACCGGGAGTCTTGGGTGTACTCTAACTGCACCTCCGATCCAAGAGAGAGGAAGATAGGGGCCTTGGGAACGAGGTTGGTAGTCGTTTCAATAACAAATTGATCATTAAAACAGACCGTTGGCCGTCGGGTGTTGATATGAACGATATGGTCAATAATGTTTAATTTTTATTGGTAAATTGCACAACCTTCTAAAGTCGCTGTCGTAATTTGTCGTATTTTTGAAGCGGAATCGAGCCGCTTCTCGCTGTTCAGAACGTCTCATGTCGGCAATTTTCGGGGCCAGGTCGCTTGTCGTTTTTACCAAGGCTTCTTTAAGCCGAGATGTTTTGAAAACAGCTTCAGCTATAAAAGGAAACGAAATCCTAATCACCAGCTCTATTCCTACAAGAGTCACCATTCTGCCCGAAGGTACACAATTTTTTAGTTGACGGAAAAAGCGACAAGTAAAATATTTTCATTTGCCTTTTTTACAATAGTCTACCTTAGTGAAGTATTTAGATAAAACGTTCCTTTTTTACTGAAGTCTTTTTACTGAACTTATTCACATGCACAAAGTTCTTGTTTTGTCTCATACATCCACCTATACACTGCACGTATAAATTGGCTGTTTAAAAACATTGCTAGTAAATCAATTTTAATCCCAAATGAAAATTGTTGCAATATGTTTTAGTTTTGTTTAAATGTCAATAAATAAAGATAGTAAATATTTTTTAACCTTCGAACATCTTTCCCAAATTTCGATTGATAAGAAAATCGCCATTGTAATGCCATACAAGTCATTGCTACTAAAATACTGTGACTGATACAAAACATAGAAAATTAACTAAGTAAAAGGGCTCTCTAAAGATAGATTGAATCTAAGTAGTTTTGCCACCCCCATCCCTCCTCATAATTTTCCCCCGTAGCAACCAAATTGGCCTCGGCTCATTCGCTTAATATTATCAAGTTGAAGTTTCCCCTCAGCTGTAAAATGAAGACTATTTTGAACAAGTTGTGGAAGACTAGGACATGGACTTGTGTCGGAAATAGAAAAAAATTGAGAAACAGTTCTAATTCTTTTTCAACTTAACGTAAATATTGTTTATATGCTACGAAATTATGCCAAAGAAGTTTTAATGTCAGTATATGAGTTCTAATAGTGTGCTGTTTTTGCACCGTTTCCCCATTTTGATGGTGAAATCGGATGTTGGATTCAGAACCGGCAATTGAGGTTATAAGATAGATGTGTTTCTTTTCATCACTTTTGAGACGGTTTTTTTCTAGAATAGATACCCGCTGTAATTTCATATTTATGCAAATGTCCAATTCTGTTTGTGTTTGGGTTGGAAGGGGTATGGATATTTTAAAACAATCCTGAACCAGTTTTCCTTTAAATTTTTACTGTCACCCAAATACGAAATTTGCCCAAACAATGAAATCAAACCATCAATATTACAATGCTCAAGCGTCAATGTATGAATACCGTTTTTTAACTTTCGTCCTTAGTCATCATTTTCAGATAAAGCAACCTTGTTTAAGTCTCCGGAAAAATCTCATGTTTTGTATTCAAATTACGTCCGTCTTTTCTGTACTGATCCTATTTTTCAGACATACAATTTAGTAACCTACAACTGTTTTATTCCTTTAAGGTGGTTCGATACAGTTTTCTGGAGACCATACCAACATTTTTCAATCGGCTTTTAAGCGGCTTTCTCCAAGTCAGATCAACGTGAAACTGGTTTTGAATTGAAGTTTAGCAAGATATATTTTCTGGTAAAATCGATATTACCATGACAACGATAAACAAGAAACGTCGAAATCAGTAAAAGTGAAATTTAGCGCGTTTATGATTTCGCATTGAAAATCCCACATAGGCATCTTAAAATATGGTATATGGCATACATATTTTGCAAGAATAAAAAAATTCTGTATGTTTGAATTTAAATAAATCGCAATAAATTCAAACGTTACTATTTGTGTACTGGTATTAAATTGATCGAGAGATTAACACTGGTTTTGTGAAATTACTTAATGGTAATGTCAAAAAGTAGCTTGATGTTATGTTTGTAAACTTTGAAAGTTTTGTTTACTTTCTCTTTGTGGTGAAAATGTCATGGAGAAGACCGCTTAAAAGCCTATGAAAAATGTTAGTATGGTCTCCAGAAAACTGTATCGAACCACCTTAATGGCGGCCGTAAAACCTAAGAAGTAAATGTTAAATAAAATGACTTCTGATGTTCGTAATGGATTGAAATTTGGCAAGATGAGTAAGAAAGTCTGATAGTACACAAAAATGTAAAAAAATGAAAATCAAATATTTGATCATGGGGGCACTTTAACGAATTCGTTGCTGTGTTTAGTGAATGTTGATTTGTGTTTAACGAATTTGTTGTTGTGTTTTGCAGGATATGGGCCACCGTACGTTTTTACAAAAAATCTAAAAAAATATTTCAGGTCATATATGCTAAATATTGAATCTTTTTTTTTAATTTTTGAGGTGAGAGAACGTTCAAGCCATATGATTTAGCACGGGTGTTTCACTGTATGCATTTTCCTTTCAATATTTGATTCAACTCAAAACACAAATTCTCTTTGCTGTTCATTTCGTATAACGAAATTACATTTCGTATAACACAAATTAGGAGAAATTGTTAAAGGATCAAGAGAACTCATCTTGGATGATTATTATCTTAATTCTTATCCCCTTTAAACTTAATAATACATTTATACTCCAATGAGAATTTTAATACTGATCACTACCATGGCCATGACTTAAAGGAATAATTCAAAATGCACATATCCTATAGCCCGGACAGTTTCTCCTTCGTCGCCAACTAAGCACATTTTCTCTGATGATAATAATATCTCTGTTCCTTTGTTCAGAGCTCAGAGCAACCCTTGTCTCTGCATGTGGGCGCTACTACAAACACGTTTAATAGTAAAACCCCAACATGAGACAGATTGTAGTCAGCGTTTAAGTAAGAAAGATGTATGTTGTAACGAGTATCACACAAATAATACAGTTATGTAGCAAAGACCGCTACTCAAAATTTTAAATATAGAAACAAATTATCGTCACCATTTTTGACAAATAAATCACTGTATTACAATAACGTAAAAAACTACAGGAAAAAAAGCAAAACAGAAAGCAAAAGAACGTAACAAAACGCAATTTACACGGATTCGTACCAGGACAGTTCGAGTGCGAAACCACACACTACGATCTTTGGCTTGGCATTTCCCAACAAAGATCGAATACTCTTAAGAGGTTTAAATAATTCTTTCTGTGAAAACTCTGTGAACATTTCTGACTGTCGGGCATTTTAATAGGGTCATGGCTCGTGTACGACGACTGTATTGTGATGGATTGTGTTAGGTTGTATTGTATTGTATTAGGTTGTATTGTATTAGGTTTTATGACGTCAGTCAGGTCGTCGTACATGAGCCATGACCCTTCTAATATTCCATTTGAAACCGTTCCCGTGAGTCTGGCCACTGATTTTGTAAGTGTCGAGAACATAGCGATTTTTTAGCGTTTCAAAGTATGCACAAGCTCGGAAAATTCGTCAACTACAAAAACAAAATAATTTCTTTGAATCCTTTGGCATTTCCAAACAGAGATCGAATACTCTTGTAGGTTTAAGTGAGGCTTTCCGTGAAAATTCTGTAAGAAATTCTGACTGCCGGGCATTTACCCTCTATTGCGAATTTTTATTGCAGCTTTGAATCAATGATTGGCTAGTTAACAAAATTTTACATATTACATATGCATATATCTGCGAGTGAATGAGAATGTGTTTGTGATTCAAATAAAAACTGATACAACAATGCACGATTTTTAATTTAAACACCGCGTTATCTGCTCCATTTCTGATTCCTAAAGGCACAAAGGTGAATTCCCTTTTATATGCCTATTATTTAAGAAAGAAAGTAAGGGGATCATGTACATTCCCGGTATTCACGATCCAGTTTCGCGGTTTCTTGTGTACAACAATTCATTGCAAAGGATAGCATCTGATTAATGCGGGTGTCACACAGTCGCGATTTTGCTTCACGATTACCTGACGATGCGAAAAGTGACAAAAATTATGAGTCCCTCGCGAGAGGTCTTAGAGCACTTGACGGGCTCTGATATAGGACTTAAGTGGTCTTCAGTGTGTCTTGAAGGACGTGATAAGTCGGCAAACTCTCACGAACATTTTGACCATGCTCAAAACAATCGTGAGAGTCAGCCGATCTATCTTCGTCGGGTAGCGGACGCCAAACCGTCGTCAACTGCTCTTAAATGCTCTTGACGCTCGGGAGCCGCTCGTGAGCCGTTCTAATTGATCGCCAGTCCCACTGATAGGTCGCCAACAGATCGCGAGTAGGACACGAATGAACGTGGATTGCTCTGTTACGGCACGTCTGTTGATCGTGTATAGCTCGTTTGTAACTCGTGTATAGCTCTTGACAAACGTGAGTTGGACTTCACCTTGTGGTATTTTTATATTTTGACGCCACATTTCCTACGTTCTTTTCGCGATATTTTACAAATTTAGATCGTGAAGGTCGTGAGCTGATCGTGAGTTTAGGTCTCGACTGTGTGACACCGCCTGAAAAGACCACGAACTGTATCCTTTAATATTTTCCCTACTTAAACAAGGTTATTTTTCAAGGAAAATGCAGGTTTGCTATCATAAACTTAATGTTAAGTTTTACGTATGACAGCAACGTTGGATTCACATTTCACGGGTTTTATTATTATAAATTACGACAGAACATTAAAAACACGCGAACAATAACTGGCCGGTGTCATCCGCGATGAGATGACAACGAAACTGAAGAAAAAGAAGAAGGATGGTACAGAACAAAGTAATTTAATTGGTTCGCACCTTTTTGGCTTTTTTTAACTATCTTTATCCTTTTGCTTATTATTTCACTTCTTGGAGAGCAGGTTAAAAACACTCAGCTAGTAGTAAATTATCTAACTTTTATAATGAAAGAATTTGAGGAATGTGAAAACAATGAGTTTTAAAATTGATACAGTAAAAACCCGCATACAAGAACATGTGGATTAAGAACACCCAGGCTGAAATTTGATAAAAAAGGAGCATATATATAAGAACACATTCAGCCTGAAAATTGAAAACTGTAGGTGCCGACCTTTGCGCGAAATGAATCGGTTTCGCGCAAGATAAACTTTTCGTACAGTGTAATTATTGCCGCTTCGGTGACTCTCGCGCTACGCGATTCGCGTCCTGCGCTACGCGAATCGCGTAGCGCAGGACACGAATCGCGTAGCGCGCGAAACGCTACGCGACAGGTAACTTACTTTTGAGAGGTACTGTATATAAAAACTCTTCCCTTTTCAGTTTAATAGAACAAACAGTGTCTGTAGCTTTACTGTGATATTGCACTAAGATCTCTGTATAAATGCTAGTAATTTCACTTGCGGTTTATAGCAAATGTACAACAACTGTATTTGGAATTAAAAATCTTATAATTACATGAAAAATATGGGGTGTTTCTTGGTGTTGCGGAAGCCATTGTTGGTTAGCTTTTGTGTTGTGGTGTGGGTATTGTTCAGTGTTTTTTGAATCTTTTGTTTTACGTCATTTGGTGATCACACCATCCGCAACACCAAGAAACTACCAAAATATGCAATATATACGTTTGGCCTGTCATTTTTATTAACAATCATTAAGAACACTTTAGAACACTTTCAGGCTGATTTCACCTAAAATACCCGATATATAAGAACCCAATCAGCCTGAACCCCGAAAATGGGTGTTCTTGTATGCGGGTTTTTACTGTAAAGGAAATATTTGCAGAATTTCCAAGTATATAAGTATTTGATATCAAAGATGAAATGTTATCTTTTTATAATGTTCATTAGTTGTTACCTATTTACTTGTTAAATAGCTACTTAATTTACTCTTTATTCTGAAAAGCCCTTTTGGGACGAATAAAGTATATATGGATGAATGGATGGGTGGATGGATAGATGGATGGAACGATGGATGGATTGATGGGTGGGTGGATAGATGGATGGATGGATGGGTGGATGGATGGATAGGTGGATGGATGGATGGATAGAATAGAATAGAATAGAATAGAATAGAAAAACTTTATTTACCCACGGTGACTTTGTCAAAAATTACAAATAATTGCACTTTTGTTTTTCACAAAAGCCGTGAAAATATATAACTACATATACTAATTACAATATTTTACATCAGTATATTAACTATGAATAAAATAAGTATTTCGGTTAAAACAGAGCAATAATTCGGAAAAATACTAAAATTCAATAGGGAGATTGAGAGATGCTAGTTTGTTTTTGAATGCACTCGCGGACTTTTCAGATTTTATCTCTTCTGGTAATAAATTCCAAACTTTCGCTCCGGTGTATGCAAAGCTTTTTCGGTAGTAATCAGTTTTAGCTACAGGTAAAGCTAGATTGTAACTAGAAGTCCTTAGATTATAAGTCGAACGCCCGATGTTATTCGTAAAAATATTCTGTGGGTGGATGGATGGATGGATGGATGGATGAAGTAAGGTCCCATTAACATGGAAAACAGTTGCCCCGCTACCCCAGATTCCCCCCCCGCCCGAAACAACTTTACCGAGCGTTTATATGAAAGTTTGTCGACTTCATTAAATAAGTAACGTTCTTAGTTTGACGACTCCAGTAAATTAGTCATCTTGTCTCGGGTAGGAAGGCCAAAGTGTTTATATCATAAAAGTATTATAAAATCCCTAAAAGAAATGTGTGGAAAGTTAGCTCGCCCAGGGTAACTCAGGGGGAGGGTTGTCTAGAGTACCCGACACCATAAAACTGGGGCCTAAGTGATTGACAAGTTGAATGAGATAAGCGGAATTAAGGTTTAAATAATTTCTGCAGAAAAGAATCGAACTTATTAGCTGAATTAAGGTTAAAATAATTTCTGCAGAAAAGAATCGAACTTATTGCTGTGTTGTTGTTGTTTTGCTTATTATTTTAATTCTTAGAGAACAGGTCTAAATACTCAGCTAGTAGAAAATTATCTAAATTTTGTAATGAAAGTATCTAAGGAATGTGAAAACAATGAGTTTTAAAAATGATAAAGGAAGCATTTAGTTATACAGAATTCTTAGGTATATAAGTATTTGATATCAAAGGTAAAATGTTATCTATTTGTTATGTTCATGGAGCATTTAGCTGTAAGACCCCGTTTATATGGAAAACAGTTGTCTCCAGTACCCGAGACAACCCTCCGCCCGAGACAACTTTACCGAGCGTTTATATGAAAGTTTGGCGACCTCATTAAATAAGCTACGTGCTTGACAAGTTGAATGAGATAAGCGGATTAAAGGTTAAAATAATTTCTGAAGAAAAGAATCGAACATATGAGCTGTGTTGTTGTTTTCCTTATTATTTCACTTTTCGGCGTTTCATTTCATTTCTGTGTTGTTGTTTGAAAATTTCAGACTGTAAGCTCACGACTGTAAGCATTTTGCTTTTATTTAATATGAACTTCAGCTTCACCATAAACGATTGCAATTCTTAATAAAAACAATGATGAACATATCTTTAATAGCCCGGACAGTTTTTCTTTCTTTTTTCTATTCTCGGAGTTAAAGAGGGGTCGTCAAAGCCTCAGACACGTTTAGATTTTCTCTGATAATAAAAAAAATATCTGATCCTCTGGCAAGGGAGGTACCTCATACACGCGTAATAGTTAAACTCCAACATGCGACAGATTGTATTCGGCGATTAATGTAGTTACATGGCAGTGCCCGCTATACAAAATTTTACATAAAGAAACAAATTATCGCAACTGGAATGAAAAGAAAATAAGAAAACGCAGTTCAAAAGAAATCAAATTCGGATCGTTCGACCGAGAAACCGTACACTACACCAATTGGCCATCGAGGGTGAGAATTAACAATAAAGGTCAAAATAGGCTACTTATGTCCAATAAAATCTATTAGCAGTAATCGGAGATTATGGAGACGCGTTCGAAGGTTTCCGGCGGAAATGAGACCCTGAAAAAAGCAATAGGGTCGGCCATTTGGAGGACCGGACACCAAAAAAAACTCAATTTTTTTGTATGCAAGGCACAGGGCAACCAACACGAAATTAGGATTGCGTTCTTTGAACGTGATTAATATTACGTAACAAAATTGCGACAAAAGATGCAGCCTTGGATCGACAAAGAATTCAGTAAAACCCACAATATTCTCCTGTACGTTAAACATTAACTTACAGGGAATAAAAACGAATTAAATATCAATCAAGTTGGTTTCCAGGGACGACGACATTTTTATGTCGACATCCGACCCGCGATTAGTATCTGACCTCACAAAAAGTGAAAATCGCGGCTCTGTAAGCCATAAATAAATTCGACGCGCTTTGTCTTTTAGTCACAAGAAGAGAAATGAAGGAAGAAATAATCATTGCAGACCGCTTTGTTGTAAGTTACTTCTTTATATACATACACCGAGTTCTCTATTGTGTAACATTTATTGAGACTAATAGTGAGAGTCGTGTTTGGCCAACCTGTCTATTTTTATAAATCTGTGTGAATACTTTTACAGAGCTCCCTCCCGCTGCGTTGCGTTCCTTTTATAGAACGCATGAAGCACAACAATACCACACGAGAATTGCACGCGTGTTATGCAAACCATACTAGTGTATCTCGAATTTTACGAGACATACACGAGACCAGGTCCGTACAACTCTACAAAAGCTTTTCTCTGTGTCAGAAAATATATTACATGCTAACAAAAAATCAGAAAAAAGCCTCAGTAAGAAACACAACATAACGTCAGATGGAAACTTCAGCAATGCTATTGGCCCAATTTAATAAACGAGACGGTGAGAATAGACTAAAACATTGGTTCCTCCCCAAAAGTACAAAAATGGCAAACATTTCATTTGCAACGAAATGAATTCATATGACTCCCCAAGACTTTTACTTATGGGAGCAACTTATGAAGTCCACCTTAGAACTGAAACTCGAACTCAATAAATCACTAGCTCCGTTTGATGTACCAAACAGATTATAACATCTAGCTGTTCGATGCAGTGACGCCAAGATAAAGCAGCTCGACAACAGAATAAACTAAAGAGTTAAAAATAACCTCAAGTAATGATTCCAATATAGACACAGAATGTTCATTCTTGGATCTTAGGCTACACCTTGAAAAACCACTTTCTTACAAACCTTGCATGCCATAGGCTATTTAAAGTATATTAAAAATAGGCACCAAATCACGGCCTAAGAAATTTACTAATCCTCTGTAACATTCCAAAACGTTATCAAAAACTTCAGCAGCTTTCTTCCTATCTTGCAACACGAACCTGAGCCAAAGAGCCATATACTACGCCAGTGCAACGAAGGCATAGAGAAAAAAAAATATAATTAAAATTGCTATTGTCAGCATGAAACCCTGCTGAAATTTTCCCAAAGATAAAAGGGCTAATATCGTCAACAAAAGTAGTTAAATAATTGTGACATGTCACATATTCCTAGTGGTGATATTCTTTTAAAAGGCTTCTTATTCTATTCTGGAAATATATCTAATTAACTGTATCAGAGTACAACGTCATAGGAATGCTCAACCCATCTCGCAGCTTGTTTCCTTTCAGTTTTTATCAATTATCCCTGCTTATCTTTACTGGCTTAGTATAAGTGTCCCTTTGACCACTTAGCTGTTTTGTGATCTTGCATACAGAACTCAGTTCTCCCTTAGCTACAGCTGCCTCTGCTTCAATTGCCAATTCCTCAGCAAAGGTTCTCTTATTCCTTCGAGCACTCCTCTTTACTCCTTTATCTTTGGACTTGTAATCTTCTTTTAAACATTCAGTCAGTCTGGCGGACTTTACACTTCTCTTATCGATTTTCCTCCATGTCTCAGGTGTTATCCATTGCTTATCTCTCTTCATTCTAAAGCCTAGGACACTCTCCACTTTTTCTTTGTACACTTTCGTGATGTTATCCCACGTTGTTTCACTAATGTCCTGGTCTTCTCCATCTGCATCTTCACTTTCAAGTGCACTGGAGCGATTTTCTAAGTTAGATGGTAAACTCTCTTTTGACCACTGGTGCACGAAGCTTGTTGATGTCGAACACTTTGCGCCGCTGTTTGGTGGTTGCTGTTGCTCGCAGTTTCAGCCTAACCTTGGCTATTACCAGATGGAGGTCGCTGTCTACATCTACCCCACGGTGGACTTTGACATCATGAAGAGATCGCTGTCATTTCTTGTTGACGATAACGTGGTCAATCTGGTCGACACTATGTCCACCTGGAGATCTCCAACTCAGTTTGTGGATGTCTCTGTGGGGGAAGATAGTAACACCTATCTTACAGCTGTTGTTAAGGCAAAATTCGACAAGCCTCTCTCCATTGTCGTTGATGATTCCACAACCATGCCGCCCCATTGCATCCTCGCTCCCAATGTTATCACTTCCAACTTTAGCATTGAAATCTCCGGTTATCAGTAGCATGTCGTATTGTGGGACTTTAGAGAATGCATGTTGCAGTTGCTCGTATCTGTCGTCCTTGTCCTCCTCCTCCGCCTCGTTGGTAGGGGCGTAGCACTGCAGGATGGTCAGTCTGCAGTAATGGGATTCAAACCTTGCCCTGATTAGTCTATCACTGATGGGTTCCCATTAGGCTCGATTTCCGCCGCTTTCTCGCGACCGGTCTGTGAGCCTCCCCGGGAAGAACGGCTGGACGCGTGGGCCACCGATCGTGTCTGTGACATAAATTCAAATTTAATTTATGCGTCGCTACTGGTCACCGGATATGTCAAACACACGTGATGTAGCGCCAGATCTTGCCAATATGGGTGCTTACCATTTAGCCAAAAAAAAAAAAACCAGAAATTTCGGTTCAAAGTCAAATGGTTCAGACAATTTCCGGAAAATCCGTTCGGAAATTGTGGAGTACCTCCAGAGGTAGTCCTGTTTTTCCGTTTCGGAATGGAACGTTGGAAATTACCTTACCATTTGAATTTAGAAAAATTTCAATCGCTAAATCGAGTTAACGGTCTGGGTACCATGATGGGTAAATGGAATATTTAATTGGTAAGGGCAATCTCGTCGGTTGGTCGGTAAATTTGAAAAATCGCTTACCATTATGTAACGGTCACCCCAACCGGTTTTTTCCTACAAATGGTAAGCACCCTATGTCTATATGAATGTAAGTGTGAAATACAGTGAGCTTCATCCACAGCAATGAGGCACAATCTCTCTTCAAAGACTTCACTCGACAACATCTTCCTCCATCGATCAGAACGCAAAAATGACTCCGGTGATCCAAAGAGGATCTCGCAGTCTCCCCTTTCAACGGATTTTTTCGCCTCCTCGTCCTTTTGATCTTCACCAATAAACTCGGTATCAATGCGTATTGATATTAGTTATTTTATTTGATCTTCCATTAGCGAAGTCAGAGGTGAAATAACGACAGCAATGGACTTAAAACTCGTCTCTTCTACAATATCGAAAATCTTTATCGGTGCGGATTGGAAAATAAGGGACTTTCCTGATCCCGTAGGTTGAATAACGAACAAATCTTCACAGCCATCCAGCTTTTCCAGCGTTGTCCGTTGTAAAACTTTAAAAGTTTCAAGTTTAAATCTCTCTACAACACGATCGCACTCCTTCGCATCCGCCATTTTGAAATTATGCTCTAGAACAATAATTTATTCGCCCGCTCGATTTGAGCAGGCAAGCTTCTGATTAACAATAACAAGTTCACGCGTCCAGCCGTCTTTTCGTGGAGGAGCGCGGGCTTGTTTTCAGAACAGCGGCTGGTAGTCGAGCCTAGGTTCGCATTCCATAAGAGATTTGGCTGTTTGTTTGTTTGCAATGGGGGCTACACCACTGGAGTGTGCATCGTCTTTTCAAGAGAAAATAATAGTTGAGCCATCGCTTGTCACCTTATGTCCTGAACCAGTCCATCGGCACTTGCTCACACCGATGATGTCCAGTTTATAGTTCTGCATTTCCTTGATGACGTGCTCTCTACGACGTTTCGAACACCATGCGGACATTCCATGTTCCAGGACGGATCGTAATTTGGGGTCCTAGAAAACTCTTGTTCAAGCTCCCGACTTAATGTAGTTTGTGTTGTTGCAGTTTCTGTAACAGGATGTTGTTTTCCGGTGTGGAGTTGTTAGCCCTACGCCCAACCCCAAACCTAGAGGACCAGGTGCTGCTTTTCGTCTGACCTCTCCCCTGTAGGGCGGCACGGTGGTCTAGTGGTTAGCGCGTCGGACTTTCAACCTGAAGGTCGGTGGTTCGAGCCTGGTCTCTGCCGTCGTGTTGTTTCCTTAGACAAGAAACTTTACTCCACACTGTCTCTCTCCACCCAGGTGTATAAATGGGTACCGGCGACAAAATGCTGGGGGTAACCCTGCGATGGACTAGCATCCCATCCAGGGGGGAGTAGCAATATTCCTAGTTGCTTCATGCTACGGAAACCGGGTTAAGCTCCGGCCGTGTGGGCCATCGTGGCCCGAGTGCGACTTTACCTTTACCTTACCTGTCCCCTGTAACCTGCCCGGCTTGGTTAAACCTGCCGGGTACTTCAACCTCCGCTGGTATGGCGCACAGGGCCCTTGAGGCACACAAGCCCCCCCGCTTCCCCCCCCCCCCCCCACCTCGTCAAGGTAGTAGCACAGGGAAGAAAAGGAGTCTGGTTAGCTAATTTTGTCTATCCGTATTTACGAGCGTAAACTGTTCAATTCATAAGAAAATATTATTCAGAGAAAACCTTGTTTAGGGAAACAAAGTCACTTGGGAATTTGAGATTGACAGGCTAAACACTTCTTCATATCACTTTATAGCCTCGCTCCGGGTTTAAAGCATTCGCTGTCAGTCGCGCTTCAAGGAAAATTGAAACAATCAAAAAACGAAATCAGATCGTGCTCAAACGAAATTTATGAATGAAGAAAAAACGAAGAAGTGTGCAATGCAGTATCATACCCATCACGCTTCTCCTGTTGTTTAAACTGGTGAACCGTACAAACAAGGCTGACCAATTGATGCAAATGGCAATTTATTGCAACAAAAACAAATTCTCCTACCTTCGCTCCACTTATTTTGTTTTCTGATGCCATTTACGGTTACCTACTTAGCCACTTCATAGTATTCAACTTAAACACAAATACATTCGTTCATTTCATTTACCATTTATGAGAACAGAAAAAAAATTGCAAAATTAAGTATACGACCTATGTACTATGCCATCGCAACCCTCAAACATATACTAGAAATTTAAATTTCTATTTACTTTTTAGCTTCTAAAAAAACTGGCATGGACGACATAAACAAAGTTCTACAAGTAATTCATGTTGGCATTGTGGTGGCAAATTTCCTTCTCAATACCAGTCGTGTTCTAAAAGCGATCGACTTCTTAAAGGAATGTTTGGTGCTTCTCAACAGTAAAGCCTTGGAAAGAGTCAAGAAGTTTACTATATCAATTTATACTTCAGTATGTTTTCAAATTTTTGATTGTTACGATCGCATCAATGACTACACCAAGGCAATAGAATGCGGCAAGAAGCTTCAGGTAATACTTTGCGAGCGTAGCGAAAAAGAAAAAGAAGGAATAATAATCTGCAAAATGGCATATTTATACTACCGTCATAGTAAATATAAAGAAGCACAACACCTTTATGAGAAAGCAATCATTATCACGATTAAAACTGGCGACAAAGCAGGAGAAGCAACATCCTACGGAAACCTAGGAACTGTGTTTATGTCTCTCGGTAAATACGCCAAGGCTGAAGAATATCTTGAAAGGGCACTCGCCATCATGAAAGAAATCGGCGACAAGGAAGGAGAAGCAACAGATTACGGAAACCTAGGAACTGTGTTTATGTCTCTCGGTAAATATGCCAAGGCTGAAGAATATCTTGAAAGGGCACTCGCGATCAGGAAAGAAATCGGCGACAAGGAAGGAGAAGCAACAGATTACGGAAACCTAGGAACTGTGTTTAATTCTCTAGGTAAATATGCCATGGCTGAAGAATATCTACGGAAAGCACTAACGATCAAGCAAGAAATCGGCGACAAAGCAGGAGAAGCATCATCCTACGGAAACCTAGGAACTGTGTTTATGTCTGTCGGTAAATATGCCAAGGCTGAAGAATATCTTGAAAGGGCACTCGCGATCAGGAAAGAAATCGGCGACAAGGAAGGCGAAGCAACAGATTACGGAAACCTAGGAAATGTGTTTAATTCTCTCGGTAAATATGCCAAGGCTGAAGAATATCTACAGAAAGCACTAACGATCAAGCAAGAAATCGGCGACAAAGCAGGAGAAGCATCATCCTACGGAAACCTAGGAACTGTGTTTATGTCTATCAGTAAATATGCCAAGGCTGAAGAATATCTTGAAAGGGCACTCGCGATCAGGAAAGAAATCGGCGACAAGGAAGGAGAAGCATCAGATTACGGAAACCTAGGAACTGTGTTTATGTCTCTCGGTAAATATGCCATGGCTGAAGAATATCTACAGAAAGCACTAACGATCAAGCAAGAAATCGGCGACAAAGCAGGAGAAGCATCATCCTACGGAAACCTAGGAACTGTGTTTAGCAGAGTCGGTAAATATGCCAAGGCTGAAGAATATCTTGAAAGGGCACTCGCGATCAGGAAAGAAATCGGCGACAAGGAAGGAGAAGCAACAGATTACGGAAACCTAGGAACTGTGTTTAGCAGAGTCGGTAAATATGCCAAGGCTGAAGAATATCTTGAAAGGGCACTCGCCATCAGGAAAGAAATCGGCGACAAAGCAGGAGAAGCATCATCCTACGGAAACCTAGGAACTGTGTTTAGCAGAGTCGGTAAATATGCCAAGGCTGAAGAATATATTGAAAGGGCACTCGCGATTAGAAAAGAAATCGGCGACAAGGAAGGAGAAGCATCAGATTACGCAAACCTAGGAACTGTTTCTAAATCTGTCGGTAAATACGCCAAGGCTGAAGAATATCTACAGAAAGCACTAACGATCAAGCAAGAAACCGGTGACAAAGCAGGAGAAGCATCATCCTACGGAAACCTAGGAACTGTGTTTATGTCTGTCGGTAAATATGCCAAGGCTGAAGAATATCTTGAAAGGGCACTCGCGATTAGAAAAGAAATCGGCGACAAGAAAGGAGAAGCATCAGATTACGGAAACCTAGGAACTGTGTTTAGCAGAGTCGGTAAATATGCCAAGGCTGAAGAATATCTTGAAAGGGCACTCGCCATCATGAAAGAAATCGGCGACAAAGCAGGAGAAGCATCATCCTACGGAAACCTAGGAACTGTGTTTAGCAGAGTCGGTAAATATGCCAAGGCTGAAGAATATATTGAAAGGGCACTCGCGATTAGAAAAGAAATCGGCGACAAGGAAGGAGAAGCATCAGATTACGCAAACCTAGGAACTGTGTTTAGCAGAGTCGGTAAATATGCCAAGGCTGAAGAATATCTTGAAACGGCACTCGCCATCATGAAAGAAATCGGCGACAAAGCAGGAGAAGCATCATCCCACGGAAACCTAGGAACTGTGTTTAGCAGAGTCGGTAAATATGCCAAGGCTGAAGAATATATTGAAAGGGCACTCGCGATTAGAAAAGAAATCGGCGACAAGGAAGGAGAAGCATCAGATTACGCAAACCTAGGAACTGTTTCTAAATCTGTCGGTAAATATGCCAAGGCTGAAGAATATCTACAGAAAGCACTAACGATCAAGCAAGAAACCGGCGACAAAGCAGGAGAAGCATCATCCTACGGAAACCTAGGAACTGTGTTTATGTCTGTCGGTAAATATGCCAAGGCTGAAGAATATCTTGAAAGGGCACTCGCGATTAGAAAAGAAATCGGCGACAAGGAAGGAGAAGCATCAGATTACGCAAACCTAGGAACTGTGTCTCAATCTGTCGGTAAATATGCCAAGGCTGAAGAATATCTACAGAAAGCACTAACGATCAGAAAAGAAATCGGCGACAAAGCAGGAGAAGCATCATCCTACGGAAACCTAGGAACTGTGTTTATGTCTGTCGGTAAATACCCCAAGGCTGAAGAATATCTTGAAAGGGCACTCGCGATTAGAAAAGAAATCGGCGACAAGGAAGGAGAAGCATCAGATTACGCAAACCTAGGAACTGTGTCTCAATCTGTCGGTAAATATGCCAAGGCTGAAGAATATCTACAGAAAGCACTAACGATCAAGCAAGAAATCGGCGACAAAGCAGGAGAAGCATCATCCTACGGAAACCTAGGAACTGTGTTTATGTCTGTCGGTAAATATGCCAAGGCTGAAGAATATCTTGAAAGGGCACTCGCGTTCAGGAAAGAAATCGGAGACAAAGAAGGAGAAGCATCAGATTGCGCAAACCTAGAAACTGTGCTTTTCTTTCGCGGTGTTTATGCCAAGGCCAAAAGATTTCACGAGAAAGCTCTTGAATTAAGTCATGAGATAGGACACATTGAGTTGCAGTTTAACAGTTACCTTAAGCTTACTTTTGATACTATACTGTTAGGAGGAAGCATAGCAGAGGCCTCTTTAAATCTCTTTGCAAGTATTCAAAAATGCGAGGAAATGCGCGATTTTTTAAGAGACAATGATCAGTTCAAGATATCCTTTTTTGAAGAACACGTGTCTCCCTATCATTTTCTCAGTGCACTGTTTTATGCTACTGGGAATCATAATGAAGCTCTTTACCTCGTAGAGCTTGGACGGGCTAGAGCCCTGGCAGACATAATGTCAGCTCAGTACTCTGTGGAAAAAGATATATCAATCAACCCAATGTCATGGGTTGGTATTGAGAATATCATGGAGAAAAATGGTAACTGTACTTGTCTATACATCTCCTATTTCCATCAAGATATTACGTATTGGATTCTCACGGCAAACAGCACAATAGTCTGTCGAAAGAAAGAACTCAACGACTTTATTAGCAACAAAGACGCAAAGAGATCTGTTGATGACGTATTTGGATACCAAATATTTAGAAACTTTCAAGTTTTACCTCAAGAGCAATGCGAAGATCGATCATTGTTTTCATACGCTAGCCAGCTGCCACGTGCAATATCTCAGGAAGACAGCTACGGAGCACTGCGTCTTGTAGAAGAGGAAGAAGACGAAATTGAAGTGCTAACTCATGCTCAGTGTTACAACATGATCATCACTCCTGTGGCTGACTTACTCGAGAAAACAGAAATCATCTTTGTTCCCGATCGCTCCTTCTATACAGTCCCGTTTGCCGCATTAACGGATGAAAACGGAAAGTATCTATCAGATAAATTCCGCATTCGTATTGTGCCTTCTCTGACGACTCTGAAGCTCATTCAGAACAGTCCAGCAGACTACCACAGTCATACGGATGCACTGGTAGTAGGTGATCCGAGTATTGGTGAGGTGTATTACAAGGGAAAACGTGAGAAATTAATTCCATTGTCCGCTGCAAAAGAGGAAGCAAAGATGATTGGACGACTCCTGGGAGTTCAGCCTTTGATAGGAGAGCATGCAACTAAACAGGCAGTTCTTCAAAAAATGCAGTCAGTCAGTCTGATACATTTCGCTGCTCATGGCGATGCCGAAAGAGGAGAAATTGCTCTTGCCCCCTCAGACCCCACATACAGAATACCATGCGAAGAGGACTACTTGTTGACAATGGCTGAGATTTCACAAGTTCGACTAACAGCGAAATTAGTTGTCCTTAGCTGCTGTCATAGTGCTCGTGGTGAGATTAATGCCGAGGGTGTTGTTGGAATCGCCCGTGCATTCTTAGGATCAGGTGCGCGCTCAGTGTTGGTGGCGCTGTGGGCCATAGAAGACAAAGCTACCGAGCAGTTCATGAGTCGTTTTTACGAGAACCTTAAAGATGGGGAAAGTGCAAGCGAATCTCTTCACCAGGCAATGAAGTGGATGAGAGAGAATGGCTTTAATGAAGTGAGGCAGTGGGCGCCTTTTATGCTGATTGGAGATAACGTAACATTTAATTTTCGAAAGTAAAGGTTAGCTGACATTTTGTAATTCAATTGGGTTTCTATTAATAGGCCTTATTCGCGATAGCCGCCATGTTGGTGGCAACATAATGATGCAAATTAGCCACGTGCTCTGCCAGGGGGCAAACAATGGATAAAAGAACAATTTTCGGAAGATTGGTCCTTTCTAACAGTGAAGTATCCTTGTAAATATCATATTTGAGAGCTAGATAGTTGGCAGTTATGATGTTCTTTTATTAGAAGTTTGGAATGGTTGCTCTTTATCTGACTTGTATTAGTTTTGTTAACTACGCAAACTGTTTACTTGTTACTAAAACGACGAAAATAACTTAAATTTAAGTATATTAACTACTGTCACTTAAAAATGCATTATCTCTGAAAACAGTATCAGCATAATTAACAACTGGTTTGAAATCTCCCAGGTTTGAGTTGCTTGCCCCCTCAGAAATCACGTGGTAAATTTGCATAATAATATATATAATAAGGCTGGTTTGAAATCTCCCAGGTTTGAGTTGCTTGCCCCCTCAGAAATCACGTGGTAAATTTGCATAATAATATAAATAATAAGGCCTATTGTTTTAGAAAACGCTTAGTGAGATTGTTGTCCGCAACAGAGAATTCATTTTAAGACTTTCTATTGCTGATGGGACTGTTTTGTTAGTCTTATTATTTACTGCCTTACTCCACCCAACACAAAAGTAGCAATTTATTGGTAACGGCTTTATCCTTCAACTTAAGTACTTATGTGTTGGGATTTTGAAGTGTTTTTTCTAATTATCGCTTTCATGCTAATTATATGACACGTAATCGAGTGATTTATATTATTCTCAATTATTTTGTCATACTCTATTTCTACAGTCAGTGCAGTGACGATTGAGATATCGAGTTCAAAGAGATATTTCTGTCAATTTTCCAAAATCGTCCTAAGATTTCCGAGGGTCAAACGAACTTTCATTAAAGTAATTATAATATCAAAAGTGTGCATTTGTCTATTTTTGCACAAACTTTGGTATGGTAAGTCTTGTTGAATAGAACTTGAAAATAGAAATAAATAAATAGTATGTTTACACATGTAAAAGGCACCAGAAGTTACATTATTTTCTATGTTTGAAGATGATCCAAAACTATTTGTGAAGTTTTTCTAAGATCGCCAACGGAGATCCAAAGTTGTTTTCAACTCTGCTGCACTGATCCTTTAAAGGGAAAAGACCTCTTTAGCTTGTATGTTTTGTTTTCCCAATGTAGTTCATGTGATGTTACCCTAGAGAACTGTTTCTTTTAATTTTTTTTTTATTTTTAATGTTTTCTTCACGTGCATATGTGCATAATTTATGAAAAGACAAAGGACAAATTCCCTTGAGAACAACACATGACCTACATTGGGAAAACAAAACATACAAGCTAAAGATGTCTATTACCGTAATTTTGTCATTTGAAAGATGAAAAAATACGACTTCTGTCACTAATAAAAATTATTATAAAAGACCACACTTTATGTAACCTTTATAAAGACTACTTCTTTTGTTATCTTCAATCCGGTTGGAACCAAAACAGATAATAACCCGCCAGATGTCAAACAAAGAGTATTTTTATTTATATTTGCAGGTGTTGTTACCAAGACCAGGCCAAAGGACGGTAAATCAGCACTCATTTCTTCTGAATCACGGACCTAATAAACTGAACAGTTCATCAAGATAGCAGGCGGAACAATCATGTTTTTTTTTACATCTTTAAAGGATGTTTAGAGATGCCCCAAACTTTGAAACGTTTAACAGACACAGCATGAAAAGGCAAATTTAAGTTGGCGTAATGGTAGCTTAAAGCTTGCGTAAAGTTCTAATTTACACAACTTTACGCTACATTTACATTTTGTAAAGTTGACCTTTACGCTATCTTTACGCGAAGGCGTAAAGCTTAAGTAAAAGAACAACTTTAAGCTGGTCGTAAAGCTGGCGTAAGTGTGCTGTAAAGTCAAGATTTAAATCTACGTATTGGAAGCATAAAGATGGCGTAAAGTTTAACTTTACACAATTTTTACATATCATTTACATGATGTAAAGACAACCTTTTGGCTATCTTTGCGCTGTCTGTGAAAAGCTGGAGTAAAGAAGCATCTTTAAACTTGGCGAAAAGTTAGTGTAAATCTGTTGTTAAGTCCACATTTACGCCACCATTACGCTTATATGTAAAGTTTGACTAGATCTACTTTCGTTTTTCTTTCTCTTTTATGACAAGATGTATACATATGGTACTTGACATCCTTTATTTTGTTGATTATTACAACGTACATGTTGTGTAGTTTAAGTCTTACACTTGTTGTTCATGAACCTGTAGTCTACTAGAACTTATGTCAACATGAAAACCGGTCCCCTAATCTCAACCAGACATGATGAATTTCTTAGTTGCGGTACTTTTTGTGGTAACAGTAAAGAAACCGACTGAAGAACCTACACTACCACTTTAAAAGAACAAATCCCTCTTAAAAATTAAAAACTGCAAAAAAATTCCGGTTTGAGAACCTTAACTTTTCATTAAATTTTAATCTGAAAATCTGAGGGTGGTTTGAACATCCCGAACAGATATTAATTACATGTACATGTAATCAAGATCAGGAAGCACCTAGTTTTGATAAAAAGAAATCTACATGTAGTAATTTTTTTGTTTATGGTTTTAAGCTTCAAAGATAGAAACTCAGGTAGCTCAGGCACAAAACAAAAACAAAATATGTATGTACAAAACATGTACCTGTATTAATGTTCTTTGTTTACACTTTAAATAGAAGACCCAGAGTCTTTTATTGCCACTTTCATCTTTCTGGATCCAATGGTTTGCAGTCCAGAATTTTCAATTCCCTGATCAGTTCATCAGATCACCATCCTGAATACATGCCTAGAACAAAATTACAACAGGTTAGATGTACTACTCAAACTGAATGGAGACTACTGTATAATTCAAGGAAAAGGTAGATTTTAGGGGCACTAATTTAGAATGGTTTCCTTAATTCAAGTTGGATTATTTGAGGAAGAGAGGAAACACATGATTCCAAAAACCTTTTTCAACAACTGTTCCATTTCTCCACACAGGTACATGTACAGATGTAACAAGGGGACGTATCATCAACACACCTTACTAAAGTTATATACATGTAGTTACAACACTTACTCCACAGCCTGGACACTAACATGCACTAGTGAAAACCCTCACAGGCGTTACAGTGCATATGGGTTTAACTGACAACACTAAAACCTTTTTAAGGTTCTATTTGGCAAAAAGTTAATACAGCTCATTGGGCCACGGGTGACAGTAAAGTGCTAACCTTGTCAAACAAGGTTTATTTTGTAGCTAAGTATTTGTTTTGGTGGCCAGAAATGTAAGTGCCATTGCCAACTGATAGCAATCAGCAATACACATTGATTTCAGTTTTCAACTTTCCACACTTATACTGATCAGCATCACATTTCTTCTTGTGATATGAATGCTTAATTAATCAAAGAGGTCATGAGAATTAAGGATATAATCACCCAAGATCAGTTATCTTGATATTTGAACAGTTTCTCCCCACTACTGCTACAATAAAATAATATATGGTGACATTAGGAAGGAGAATTTATGTTTTAATAATGGGGAAAATGGGTTAATAATACCATCCAAAAAACTGCTTTTCAAGCTTACAGAGAATCTCATGTGTTTTAGCTGATTTGGACCCCGGAAAGTGTGAACCCCCCAGTCCAAATACCATAGCAAATGAAGATGTCTGGAAGTCTGAATCCAAAGGCAGATTTGGACTCCCTTTTGCAGATTCAGACCCCTGTAAAATGTATTTCTAACCACGAATTATTTGTTTTCAACATGCTGCATCACCATGAAAACAGCACAAATTACATTACAAAAAATTATCCCCTAGCTTTGATAACAATGCCAAACAAGTGTACTTACTGTAGTGAATATATCAACATGGACGTTCATGTTCTTCATTCCCAGAAGTACTAACAGGAAACAATAATGATGTTAAATGCGTCAAATGTCTTGCTGTTCACAAGTAAATGAAAATAAGCATTTGCTCAATTTCATATTATTGGGGGTCCTAATCTGTGAGATGGTTCCATGGATATATATGTTGTGGTTCAATTTTATCCTTGGTTCAAATTTTATTTTCCTTTGTTTAAAACTCATTATAATACATTACCATAGCCAAAAACAAAAGAAAAGAAAATTTGAACCAAGGATAAAATTGAACCACAACAAAAACATGTAGCTGCTAGCAGATTTGGACCAGGGGACTACCGGTATATCTGCTAGCATGAATTGGATCCAAGGGACAAAATATGGGCTGAGGCTACTGTATGAAGTAAAGGAATGCCAAAAAGTGCAACAAAAAGGCTGGTGCAAATTTAGAGTATACATTAAGTCAAGCAAAATACAAGCAAAGCCATTTTAGCAGCAAAAGTACAGTACTTTGACATAATTCAGTATAATGTGGACCCGCTCCACAGACCACCCCTTGGACCACCCCTTAATTTTCATCAATTTTAATTTAATTTTTCCAAATTTTTCTGTCAGTGAAAAGAATGGACTGGATGGATGGACTCAGTATTTCTTGACTGCACATGCACAGCGAACCCAAAAGAAAAGCACATGGGATTGTTTGCATCCCACAATAATAGTAGCTTGGGACTTGGCCCGGTCCTTCTTGTTCTAAGTTTGTCAAGCGAAATCTGTTACAAGAGCACTAAAACTTGACGCGCTCCTGTCCCAACAGTACCAGCCTGGAATCAGACTGCGTATAAAATGCAATGTTGGCAAAAGTGTAAAATTACAATTATATTGATAGTAGGAAGCCAAGTATTGATGTTGAACGCCATATTTATTTCAACGCAAGACTGTGTTTTTAAATACCCTGTCTCCAGTCTCCAGTCCACAGTCCATTCTTTATACTGATAGAAAAATTTGGTTAAAAAAATTAAAATTGGTGAAAATCAGGGGTGGTCCATGTACCAAGTCCACAAGGGTAGTCCATGGACCCACAATATCGGTCACATTTGTTGGAACGGTGTCCGCTTTCTTCCCTTCTTTCCCCTTCAATGTTCAAGATGCTAGAGTCAAATAAAATTTATGCGGACGCAACATTGTCGAGAGAGGAGCAACATTGGGGGGGAGAGGAGAGGGCCCGCATGTGACTACATTTCTGTAGTGACAAATCTGGACTTTTCGTGAAGTGTTCCAAGTAATTATGTCTTGTATTGTATTTGTTTTGATGAAGAGATCACTATGAGATAAACTACAAGCAGAACATTTTAAAAAATTGTTACGATGATCTGTAGCGGTCATGTTTACTGTGCAAGCTATTAGATATATAATATATATTTAAAAGGTCAATAACAGCGTGAAAATCGTGTTATAGCTATAGTTAAACGATGTATGATTTAATAGCTGTTTGAGAATGAATAAAGAAAGTAAAAAATTCGAGTGCGTTATGTCGTGAAGGCAAATTTGTAGAAGTTGCTCACATAGCATAATTAGATTATGAACAGTCAGAAAAATTAAATCACATGAGAACATCTCGCTCAGTTACTGCATAAAGAGAGTGCAGCCTTGCGCTCGTTGCTTTAGCGAATTCAGTTTTGGACAGCCCTCATAATTTAATTACTTTCGGCTTTAGATAAGGTGACACGCGAGTCGCTCGTGTGTAACGATTCACCATGCAGCTGAGAAGTGATTTCATTGTTCCTATCTATTTTAGAAAGACAATTATTGAACTTTTCCTTTCTAATTTGATTGCATGTGTTATATTTCTTGTTAAACAGAGCGTGTAAGAGATGTAGTGAATAATTCGTACATATTAAACACGGTTCACCATTGTGCCGCTGTTTATTTAAAGAAAATAGTTGTGTTTTCTTTTATAGTCACGATTCACCATGGTGAATCGTTAGGATCTTCTATTTTGTAATGTGCAATAAGCTATAATTTACGGTCAATGTTTCCTTGTGGTTTATTTGTATTATTTAGACAATGTTTTAGGGAAAGACATCGTTTAAAGGTGAGAGAATTATGAATTGTTTCATTCAGTCAACTTCACCATTGTGTTCAGACGTCATGTTTACTTAAGGAACAACTGATTGAACTGATGCAAATGAACTTAGTATTCAAAAATGTTAGCAGCAAGAGCAGCTCACAAAAACCGTCGACCAATCAGGAGCGAGTACATATAATTAGCATATCATTTGCATCTCATTAACAGAAGGTCAGCCAATCAGAGCCCGAGTTGGAAAGGATGACATCATGGTTTGGCATGAAAGTGAGGCAAAAAAAATTGGGGGGAGGGGTGGGGGGGCTTATAGTGACCTTAAAGGTGACTGAAAGGTCGTAATGATGGTGCAATTGGTTGTCTCAAACAACCCGGATGTATCGAGGGTCTTAGATCCCACTCGGGGATGGCTCCGGGGATGGGCTCGGAATCGTTCGGAAATGGTTCGGGGATGGTGACGGGTCGCTCTGGTTCCGCTTGCTGGGTGGGTCCCAGATCCCGCTCGGCCAGAGAAACCAAAAAATAACACAAAATAACACAAAAAAATGTAATTTATTAACAACGTAACGAAAAAACAAAAACAACAACAAAAAGCTAAGTTTACAAGCGGGGACATGGGTTCCATCCCCGACTGGGAGAACGCCCCTTTGTTAGTAGTCACATAACGAAAACAAAAACTAGTTAACAAGCGGGGACATGGGTTCCATCCCCGACTGGGAGAACGCCCCTTTGATAGTTCGTCGGCTCAAAAGTCACGTGCTCTCGACTAGTGTCCGGGTTTCTGCACGATGATGAAGTTCACTTTGAAACAATCGTTCATTTTGAAGACTTCTTGGGAGTTTATTATCTCGGCTATTTTTTTGTAATTTTCCGGGACATTCTCACTCCGGTTTCGCCATTTCCGCACAGGTCCTTGAAAGTGATCTAAGTGGAACAGAGAGGTGGGATGATGCAACGTAAAAAACAGCGTATCCTCATCCTTTATGCGTTCCTTATCCAATATGCGATCGATTGCACGATGAAATGCCTCTTTGACTTCGTTCCCCACGTCGTAGTGGCGGGGAGGTGGGAGATTCGTGTTTTGCTGGAGGGTGGCATGGAATGTGCGGCCACGTGACTTAAACAGTCGTCTTCGCATACGATTATCCGTATACGTTGTGAATTGAAACTCGAAGAGGGGTCCCCGGTGTCTCTTTTTCATCGGTTCCGTGGCCGTCGACAAGACGTCATCATCCAACTCCTCGGGATGCTTCTCCAGGTCGGTCATTGAAGAGGTGGACGCAACTGCTTGGTGGGACGCCATCTTTGTTAGGTGTGACTCGTAAGAACTGAGTGAGGCGTGAAAAGGTGATGCTAGCACTCTTTTTATACTCTTTGAGGAATGACGTTGTAGGCTGGGAAGGAACGGGGTACCCATGGGGGGGTATGGGTTTTTTTTTAACTCGCCCCAGATCCCGGCCGGGAATTGCGAGGGGAACTATATAAAGGCCGCGGGCGTGGCTTCAAACTCACACCAAAAATCCAAAGTCAAGATAATGTCTGTGGATACATGTGTAGATATTTTTTCGGTGGATACGGCGGAAGAGAGGGGGAAGAGCTGGGGGAAAGAAGAAGAAGGAGAAGGAAGAAGATCGAAAGTGTGTCATTTCTTTAGAGGAACGGAAGCTGACAGTGCGAGAGTTTAGGAAGCGAGACGGCACGCTGGGTAGACAATTTGTCCGTACAAGGGCGAACAAACTGTTGTGCTGTAGAGGGTGGTGCCACGACAGTTGCTTGATGAAGTGGGTGCGAGAAAACGGGCGGCTTCTTCTCTTATTCAAGTGCCCGCACTGCAGATCCCTGGGGTGTGACCTCAACGAGATGGAGGCTTTCCAAGAGGGAGAACTTTAAAAAAGAACATTATTTATTTTGAAGAGACAATCAAAGAAACATTTATTAAAAAAAGGAACATTTATTTTCAAGAAAACATTTTATTTTACAAAGAACATTTTAATTCTTTTGTGAATCAAAACACAATAAAACAGTTGTGGTTCAAAGTCGCATTTGCAGTGTTCTCATTGTCTCACGGGTGGGCGTTAAAAAAAAATAATAATAAAAATAATAATAATAATTATAATAATAATAATAATCAAAGTGTCAATGCAGTGATTGTAGACAGCCCACGGTGCGCTCGAATAATCCGGCGAGGGCCTCTTTCCATCGGGGGTAATTGTCCACATAGCGGGAACCCACAATGGCACTCTGAGTGTGTAAGAGGGGAAAATTGCCGTTCCCCATCGCGTGAAACGTGCCGGTGCCATAGTTGTACTTGTACCATCGCGATTTCTCCAGATCGTAGGCAAAGATCTGCCGATGCAATTGTTTGGCATATTCCACGGTCCACCCCGTCCCTCCTTTCATCTGTTTATGGTTGAAGGTAAAGAACCCAAACGCGTAGACGCTGCCGGCCCGTGCCGCAATGTGAAAGTTTCGTTTCAAATATTCGGCCGTGATGGCGTTGGAAACCCCTTTTCCCAATTGATTCTGCGCCGTGATAAAGTAACTGTCGGCTCGGTTCAATTCTTCTTCCGTCAAGGGGGTGATGGTTTGACGGCGAGGGTGATGGGGTCCAATCACCACGTCCAAACGAGTCCCGAAATGGAGGGCTTGACGTTCCGCCTCGGCGTCCACGCCCGGTGCTCCACCCGTGATGATGGTGTAATCGTTCAAAACGGGAATGTCCATGGCCATCGACATGATGAGGAACGCTCGTGAAAAGAAATCAACACAAAAATGAGTCCGAGCTGGGGCAAGCGGGTTCTTTTTATTTAGACCGTCGTCGACTTTCCCCATACGGGACGGTTGGCGGACCAATGGAATCTGTACGTGGACTGACACGTCATCCCGCATTGTTGTCGCATCCAATCCACGAAATGATGGCATTCGACTTGTGGGCAATGATGACGTATGGGGTCGGCGTGAAAACCGCAACCTTCCACGCGATCCAAGCGTTTCATTTTACGAAACGGGGGACACCCGTAAGTTTCGAGATCGAGGTGGGGGATGCCGAGTCGATCCAAGAGATCTTGTTCCACGTGCCCCCTTTGAAGGCCACCGTATCTCGTTCGTCGGTGCGGAATCGTTCGTGCAGAGCTCGAATTTGCACGTCCAAGAGCCGGTGGGGGTAAGGCGCGGCGGCGGGGGGTGGTTGAAAGTGGAGTCCGTGAATGTTGCGCATGACCCAACGGGCGGTGATCTTTTCCTTGTCCGATAACTGAGCGTACTCGATGGGGAGATGGGAATGGACGACGCCCGAATGCTGTCGCGTCCAATCGCAGTACCCCATTTCGCGGCACAGAAAACCTCCCTGGATTTGGAACCCTTCCAGGTCGATGCAAACGCATACCTTTTCCATGTTGCTTGTTTTTGTTTTTGTTTGAATACGTGCGAGGGTCGGGGGGTGTGGTTTTTTATAGAGACTGGCAGGTGGGGTGATGGTGGGATTATGTTTAGCCAATCGAACGAGGCCACGTCACGAGGACGCCGGCCAATCGGATACGACCACGTCACGCTACAGGGGGTCGTGGACTTGGCATTTAAGGCGTGATGCATTCTCTCTCACCCTCTTTCTTCTCCGTTCCGGTAGCAGTGGTCCAAAGAAAAGAAAAGTTATGAGTATGAGTCGAGTGGCCACGCAACCGACTCCTGTCGCTGCACCTAAAAAACGTAAAACCAAGGCGATGCCGAAGGGAGTAGAAAGAAAAAGAAGAAAGACGAGACACTGAGCCCCGAGGACATGGCGGTCTTGAATACCCCCGTGGACGTCTTGCCACCTCATCCCCCCGAACCTCTCTTATTGACCGAGGAAGAAGAGAACGAAGCGGATGCGTTTCTGGCGAGCCTTTGCAAAGACCCAGTTCTTTCCACCCTGATGGACGCGGCCACGCAGACGGACCCTCCACCTCAAACCCCCGTCGTCGTCACCGACTTGTCGTGCCCCATTCACGAGTGGGAACCCTTGTGCCCGGGCAGTTGCGGGGAGTTCTCTTACGAACGTTGCGGTCACGAGGGATGTCTGGTGTTCATTCCCACCCGGCATCTGGACACGATGTTGAAAGAATTGAAAGACCATCTTCACCCCGCCCTGAAAGCCCAGTGGTCTTCCTTGCGTTGCGACTGCGGGTTGAGACCTCGGATGAAACTGAGTTTATCCCCCAAGAACTACCAAAAGGTATTCCTGACCTGCGGTGTCAACCAGAAAGGCGTGGAAAAGTTTGGTAAAGAACGCTGCGGGTATTTCCAGTGGATCCATTGGAAACCCCGCGTCAGGAAAGAGGAGTACCACCCCGTGCCGTGGACCTCTTGGGAACAGCCCCTGGTCGACAAAGAAAGCAAGCCAGAAAGAGAGCCAGAAAGAGAGCCAGAGGTTCCCCGGTGGAACAAGTTTTGGCGAGGGGGCTTCGTGGTGACGGGAACGAAGAACACCATTGCCTATCCCGAAGAATTCAGAAATTTGAGTTCTCGCCCTTACCTGAAGGAGGCGTACGAGATGATGAAACAGTTTCCCCCCAAAATGAAAAAGATCATTTACGTGCAGGCCTTGTGGCGGTACCTGAAAGAGGAAGACCCTTCGTGGGAGATGTTGAAGGATGTGCAGTGGTTAAAAGACAAGTACGTGCCCGACGAGCAGACCCCCACCTTTGACTATTGGATGCGTCGAGCTGCCGAGAACTTGGCCAGAGCCGCGGAAGAGCCACCCCGTGACAAGCACAAATGCGTATCCGTCCTTTTTTGAACATTGTTTTTCTTCATGTAAAAATATTATCTTGTTTGGTTGATTAAAAAAACATGTTGTTGTCAAGAACATTCACGGTGTGGTTGTTGTTGTTAACGATAAAAGTCCCCTTCCCTCCCCCTTTAGTTACGAGTGCCTTGGACCCCTTACCGGCGAACGACATGGCCCCGCGTGCCAAATCCCAAAAAAAGCGAGCCTCGGTCAGTTGGGGAGAGGTTTACGAATTTCCCGAGAAAAAAGGCAGTTTGGGGGGCGTGCAACGATTTGCCCAGCAAACGGGGTTGCCTCTGGCGCGGGCCAAACGCGTCTTGGAAGGGCTCTTGAGTTATACCCTGCACAAACCGCGTCGGAAACGGTTTCCCACCACCCCCGTGATCGTGTTTGCCCGCGACGAACAATGGGCGGCCGATTTGGTGGACATGTCGGCCTTGAAGAAATGGAATAAGGGGTACCACTTCATTTTGACCGTCATCGACGTCTTGTCCAAGTACGCGTGGGCGGTGCCTTTGAAGAACAAGACCGGTAAAGCCGTGACGGAAGCCTTTGCCTCGATTCTGTGAGGCAGCAAAGGACGACAACCCTTGCGGTTGCAAACGGACCAAGGGACAGAATTTTACAACCGGCCCTTCCAAACGTTTCTGAAGGAGCGAGGAATTGCGCTCTTTTCCACGCGCGGGGATAGCAAAGCCGCCGTGGTGGAACGATGGAATCGCACGTTGAAGGAACGCATGTACCGCATGTTTACCGCCCTGAATACGCTCCGGTACGAGGATCGGTTGCCGCTGTTGGTCCGAGGGTACAACGCCACCCCGCATCGAAGTATTGGCCTGCCCCCGAACCAAGTGACCCGCGCCAACGAACGCACCGTGTGGGATCGCTTGTACGAGAAACGGCTTCGACGATGGAAACGTCCGACATTGAAGGTGGGGGATCGCGTTCGACTCAACAAGAAACATCGTCCTTTCCAAAAGGGGTATTTGCCCGGATGGACGGAAGAGGTGTTCATCGTGCAACGCGCCCGAGGAGGCCCCGTGCCCACCTACAAGATCCAAGAGTGGGACGGGACGCCCGTGGAAGGGACCTTTTACAAAGAAGACGTGCAAAAAGTCGAGGTGCCGGACGATGCCGTGTTTCGGGTGGAAAAAGTGCTTCGACGACGAGGACGGAACGTGTTGGTGCGTTGGAAGGGGTGGCCCAGCAAATACGATAGTTGGATCCCCAAACGCCATATGACCTCGCTATAAAGAGGGGGATCGCACACCCAGACTGGCCACGAAGTCGTCGTCGTCGACGTCATGAATCGCGTGGTGCTCCTGAGCGATGTCTCCCCAGAATTTCCCAACAACACCCCGGATGCATTCAAGGTACGATTGGCGGAACCGCTGGCGTTGGAAGGGAATTGGGAAGTGGGGTTGCTGTCCCTCTCCACCCCGATAGCGGACGGACGTTGACGCACGTCGCGGGGCTCGAGAGGGCTCTCTTGTTTGTGCTGTCTTACACCCTGGTGGATACCCTCGATCAACCGACCGTCAAACACTACATGATCAGCGGCACGCAATTGCAAGAAGACCAATTCATCAAGAATGGGGTGGACATGATGGCCTCCATGATTCGACTCTTCGAGCGGGAAGCCTTTGCCCAAACGCAAGCGCTGGGACTTCGTTTGGAGAAGGCCCGTCGACCCACCTTTCGTTGGGAAGGCCCGTCCTTGGTCGTGGAACACAAACTGTTGGAGCACATCAAACCCGATCCTTCCATGAACGACCCTGCCGTGCGGTTGATGGTGAATAAAAAGTTGGCGGTGGGCATGAGGTGGTTGAACGCCGAGGGGACGGCACTGGGGGAAAATCTTCACTACACCCTCCCGTTTCAAGAATCCGACCAGACCTTTTATTTTATCAAGGACACGGAACTGGGTGCCAAAGAGTCCGACGACGAAACGGAGAAGAGAAAGCTCTGGAAGATGGACGAGGGGTACCTGTATCTCTCGCTGACCGTGAATTGGCACTTTGTGAATCTCAACGATGCCTTTGGCGAGTACGTGGGGAGTACGGGACGACGCTTCTTCGTGTACACGGATCTGATGGAAAGCAATCGGATGGGCGGTCAACTCCACCCCTTGATTCGAGAAGCGCATTTTCCCAAAAGCGAAGAAGGGGTGCAGTTTTTTGAACCCTTGCACATCCAATGGGTCCCCTTACGACGCCCCTGGATCGATATCGTCGAAGTGCAACTGGCCGACCCGACCGGGACCTTGGCGAAAATGAAAAAAGGTCAAACGGTCGCCACCTTCTCGTTCCGCAAGGTGACGGTATAAAAAAGCCAGCTAGCTCCCTCGTCGATCCTCAATTAAGTGTCGTCATGTTGGGAGGCAGTTTAACGCGTTATCATCCCCCCTCGACGAGAACGGGGACGGGGCAAGGCGGAGGTGCCTTCATGCAAGATTTGATCAAATTGGCCACCCCGTTGCTCGCGTCGTCGTTGCGCGAAGGAAAAGCGTCGCTGGACCGAGGTCAATCGTGGAAACAGGCGGGAAAAGCGGTGTTTGGTGCCTTGGGACGAGGGGTGAAACGAAAAGCCCTGACGAGCAAGCAAGGGATCTATAAAAAAGCGGCGAAACGAGCCCGAGACATTTTCGGCGAGTGAAGACAGAAACATTAAAGAAAAAACACTAGCAGCACCACCATGGTCCACCCCCTGGTCGTGCAATCGCGACCCCGGCATCTGACGGGAAGGGGACGGTATAAAAGTCCCGTCCAACGCGGAGGTTGGATCTCGTCGGACGTGGCACCTCCCCCGGGGTATTGGTTCACTCGACAACGTCAACGCGGAGGTTGGATCTCGTCGGACGTGGCACCTCCACTGGGGTATCGGCTCGCCAGATACATAAAAAGGGTCCACGCGCGTCCACGGCAACGCAAACGTCCACGTCCCTGAACGCAACCATGTCTTTGGAATTGTTTACGATTCCCATGGTCGACATTGCTCGGCAGGGGTATCGGATGGTCAAGTACAGTCCGTCCACCACCGGGATCCGACCCATCACCTTCACGGTGCAAGCGTTGGACGATTTTTGCGATTTGGATCGAAGTTATTTGGAATTGGAACTGCGTTTGCATTTGGCCTCCACCAACGGCCTGGCGGCGGACGCGAATGCCGCCTCGGACGCCGACAACACCCGGTTCGTGTACGCGGTCAACAACATTGCGCATTCCATCTTCAAACAAATGAATCTGCGCTTCAATGGAGCCCTCATGAGCGAACAGACGGACACGTACGCGTACAAGGCATTCCTAGAAACCATCTTGAATTTCAATAGAGAGGAAGGAGAAACCTTGCTGGCCGCGCAAGGGTGGGTGAATCAATTGGATGTTGTCCCTCAGATCCAAGCCACCGGCGCCGAAAACGACATCCCCACCACTGCCGGATGGTTGCACAATTCGGTGCAAGCGCTGAAAACGGCCTCCGTGCGATTTCGCGGCAACCAGACCGTGACGTTCCTGATCAAGCCGCACCTGGAAGCCTTTCACACGGGACGTCTTCTTACCCCGGGCGTAGAAATGGTCTTGGAACTGTTTTGCCATGCCCCCGATTTTTTCACGTTTGGCACCAAGACGAGTGGCGCGGGGGTGAAACGGATGGTGACGTTGAACCACGTAAGATCTGAAAGTGACCCTGCATCTGTGCCGCGTGAGTTTGAATCCCACGGTGTACAGCGCGTTGCAAACCGATCGAAAAAGCAAGAGACAGACGGCCAAGTACCCGGTGGTGAGAAGCGAGATCCGGTCCTTTTCGTTCGACGGACGGACCACCAAATTCACGGAAGATAACGTGTTTGGGGGAAAAGTGCCCGATCGGATGATCGTGGCGTTGGTGGACAGTCGAGCGTTTAACGGCGATGTGGAATGGTATCCGTTTGCTTTTCAAAAATTTGGGGTGACCCGCTTCAAACAAGTGGTGGATGGTGAAGAATACCCGTACCCCACCCTGGAGTTGAATGGAAACAATAATTTGAAAGATTTGAAAGGCTACCGTCGGTTCCTGGAAGCCTGTGGACGGTTGCAGCACCACGGTTCCTCCATGGTGAGACCGGAGGATTGGGGGCACGGTGGACAATGCACCTTGTTCGCGTTCAACAATGTACCCTCGGGCGTGGCGGACGACCCCGAGTACCGAAACCCGAAACAAGCTGGCAATTTGCGCGTGGAAATTGATTTCCAGGCTGCTCTAAATACCAATATCACCGTGTTGGTCTGGGGCGAGTTTGAAAATCTATTTGAAGTGGATGGCAACGGCGCTGTCTTGTATAACCTGCACCGTTAGCTGAAGAAAACAAGAAAAGAAAGAAACATGGAATTTGTAGCGCTGAGCGATACCGTGTTACGCTACTTGGCCAGGGACGACGACGCCTTGAAACGCGTGTTTTGGGACGTGGTCCCGTCGGACGGATTGCCGCAACCTCCCACCGTGACGACCCGGGCAGGCTTCATCGTGAACACGGACCCGACGGGGGAACCGGGTAAACATTGGCTGGCCGTGTGGACCGAACCGGGACGAGGTTGCGAAGTCTTTGACAGTTACGGGCTACCCTTGAACACGTACCCGGCCCCGGGCATGCACGAATGGTTGGCGCAATGGCCCACGGTGTTTCGAAGCGGCGTCACCCTACAAGCCCTCCGGAGTCAAACCTGCGGACATTACGCCTTGCTGTTTCTCAAAGCGCGAGTACGAGGGATCTCGTTTGAAGAGTTCTTGGCCGACTTTTCGCCGCACGACCTGGTGTCCAACGACGCCAAAGTGGCGCAACGAGTCAAAGCCTTGATCCAGGAAGAACTGAGCGAAGTGGACAATGCCGTCCCCAATCGTCAATGCAGCGTGAGCTTTCAAGAGAACAAGGAACATTTCCACGTGTAAAACAGAAATAGACAAAAGAAAAAAAACAGTTGTTGTTGTTATGGTTGTTGTTGTTGTTGTTAAAAAAAGAAAATAAAACAAGTGGTTGAAAAGTGTTTCCGGTGCATTTTTTAATTTAAATAGATAAAAAACAGACCCATTTGACAGCGAATGCTTTGATGGTCTAGTGGTAAAGACGCTGCGTTGTGGCCGCAGAGACCCAGGTTCGAATCCTGGTCATTGCATCTCTCACTCTTTTTTCTTTTTTTCATCATAAAAAGAGCCACCCCTTGCTGGGAAGGGACTCATTCGGGACGACATGCCGCAAAGGAATCCAACCAAACGACAAAGACGACGACGACGACCCACCCGAGGGTATACGGGCAAATCGGGACCCAATCCCTCCTTTTTGACGGTGTTGGGAAAACGAGAGCAGATGAGCGAGACCTTGCGACGCAAACGTGAACAGACGGGTGGGATCTTAACCGTATTAGCCTCGGCGGCCAAACTGGGATACCAACTGGGAAAAATGAACTCTTACAAAAGGATGGGCGTGACGGGAGCCGCGGGTCATTATCGCGGTCGACGCAAACCGTGGGAAGTGTGAAAAAACCAACCATGATCACCAGACAAGATGCGCAACACATGATTCAAAGCCTGAGAGCATTGGAATGGGAAGAGATTCTACGCCACCCCGAGGATGTCTTGTGGAATCGATGGGATTATCGTCAGTATCGTCGATTGCGCGCCTTGGCCGAACGAGGCGACTGGGATGCCCTAGAGACAGCGCTTCAAACTTGCGGGGAAACCCGCGTCAGGGAAAGCGTGGCAACCTCGATAAAACAACGCACCCCTCGATGGTACGATCACTACCTAGCACCATGATTCGTATGCCGAGTAGCGTCATGGTCGGTGGCCCCTCGGGATGCGGCAAAACCCAATTGTTGGACGACCTGTTGACGGAACAACGCGCGTTTCAACGGAGCCCGGCTCGGATTGTGTACTGTTACGGGGTGTGGCAACCCCGCTTTGCTGCCATGAAGAAGAAAGGCGTTCGATTTCATCAAGGCATCCCGACCCCTCTCACTTGGGACAATGGTTCGAGGGTCGAGGGGGCGATATTCTGGTGTTGGACGATCTCATGGAAGAAGGGGGCAACGACAAGCGCGTGTTGGATTTATTCACCAAAGATTCCCATCATCGCAACATCACGGTGTTTTATTTGACGCAAGATTTGTTTCCGCCCGGTAAATTTGCCAAGACCATCAACCGAAATGCGCATTATGTCATCGCCTTCAAGAATCCGCGCGATCGCACGGGCATGCGAAATTTGGCGTTGCAAGCGTTCCCGGACCAATGGCAGGGGGTGATGGACGTGTTCAACCTCTGCACGCAGAATCCCTTTGGCTATTTAATGTTGGATCTCCACCCGGCATCCGACGATCGGTTTCGGTTGTGGACGAATCTGCGCGAACGAGAAGCGCCTCCGGTGGTCTTTGAAGAAACGAGATGAGTCGTGAAAGGTCACCCTCCCCGCAACTCATTCGCGTTGCGCGGGAGAGCGACGACGCCCTGCTGGATCCGGCATACCTGGAACAGATGGGGCGAGTTTTGGCCACGCTGTCGCCGGCCGGGGTAGGCACGAGCCCCCAACCCGTCGCCACGGCGCGTCCGGCGGGAGTGGGGGTGTCGACCTCCTTTTCGTCCCCTCGAGATCTGAACCCGACCGACTTGTTGCAAGAATTGGGGTTGGCAGTATCCCCGCCACGTCGTGCCGCCTCCTCCTCCTCTTCCTCCTCGTTTCGGTCTCCGTCACCGTCTCCGCCGCCCACTCCGTCCGGAGCCGTCTCTGGCACGAGAAGGAATTTGGCCATGCATCGGATCCTCAACGATCCCATGACGAAAGAGGAAGAAACGCGATTGCGGCAACAATACCGTATCACGGACGACGATTTGGACAGGTACATGGCCACCCTCCCCGCTTACGACGACGCAGGTTCACCCGCGTCACCTGCCACCGCCGCCGCCGCCCCACCCACGACCGTCTCGGCCACCAGGACGGCAGGCGCCCCCGGCGGACCGGGAGAGTCCCCTTCCTCCTCGTCGTCATCGCCCACTCCGCCTCGTTCCCCTCGCAGACGAGGCAGACGACCCAGAGGACGTCGGGGTCCCGGCCCGACCAATCGACGCAATCAAGAGGACATGCGTCGACAAATGGATCTGTTGGCGGAAGATGCCAGACAGCAAGCCCGCAACCGTCGCATACGCAACATCACGCATACCAATACCGTGACCACGGTGTACGAAGACAACGGCGAAGCGCCCACCGTACGACGGACCTCCTCCCGCATCACCAATCCATAAAAAAACGAGGGAGAGTGAGAAAAAAATAAAGCAAAGACACACACCCACACTTTGGTGCAGACAGTGATCGCCATGGTTCGAGGCAACGGGGTGCGTCGACGCACGACTCCCCGCATCCGACGACGACGGCGTGGAAGGTCCCAACAACGGGGAGGAAATCTCCTTCCCGTGTTATTTCGCGACTTGCAACGGACCTTTGGGAAAAAAACCGTGGGCACTTTGGCCAAAGGCGCCTCCAAAGAAGCGCAAGCCTTGGCGTTGGCCAAAGGCAGTGTCGCCGTGGGTAAACAGATGAAACGAGCCTTTCAACAAGCGAAACAACGCATTCCGCCGGAACTACGTCGACAGATGATCTTCCTATAAAAAAACGGGGAACTTGCCCACGTCATTGTGGGACGACAGGATGCCAAAACGACGGGCCGTGAAAAGACGTCGACACCGGCAGACCAGGGTGCTTCAACGCGGGGGTGGTTTGGAACAACTGATTCCCCCCATCTTGCGCGCGGTGAAATCGCTCATGGGAGGTCAATCCGTGGGAGCCTTGGCGAAAAAAGCCGCGAAAGAATTGGCCAAAGAAACCGTCAAGAGTGGGGCGCGAGGGGTGGCCCGTAAAATGTCCAGTACCGTGCGAGGCATCAAACGGAAAGCCACGCGAGCCGCGCAACGCGTCAAACGACGTCTGCCGGAACTATAAAAAAACGACCGAGAGGGCTTGCCGTCGACACTTGGGACCTGGATCATGCCGAAAGGAAAACGACGACAACGTGCCCTGCGTCGATACGGAGTCAAAACACGACGACGACCCCGTGGTCGTCAACACGGAGGCGTGTTTCCTTTACTGGCCTTGGCCGTGCCCGCCTTGATCGCCGCGGGCAAAGCGGCCGCCTTGGGTGCGGCGGGAGGCGCGGCGGGGTTCGTAGCCAAAAAAGCCTTGGAAGCCGCGACGCGTAAACGGAGGTGAAAACAGAAAACAAGAGAGAAGAGAGAGAAAAAACCCGTGGAGTATAAAGCGAGCACGATGCCTACGGACGGCGGTCGAACCGAGTGTGCGTCATGCGTCGCATCCATCGTCAATTGCCCTTCTTGAAAAGTGTCTTGAAGGAAGCCGATCAGCATCGACGACAAGAACGATTGCAATTAGCCAATGCGGATCAAATCAATGCCATCAGCGAATTGGCGATGAACACGTTACGGGGCACGGTCCCCTTGTCCCGCGCCAATTATCGAGTGCTACTTCCCCACCGCCAGGCCTTGCGCGAGATGGCGAAAAAAAAGAATTCGATAAAAAGACGTCGAGAGACCATGCAATCGCAAACGGGGGCGGGTCTCTGGCGCGGGTTGAATTGCGTCTGCGAAAGAGCCCTCAAGTCGCGATGAATCGCGTGTCGCACCTTATAAGAAGAACGGAACGACGGGAACAAGAACGTCAGGCCACCTTAGAGCGCGTGGTGGAGACCTTGCAAAGTCGAAATCGAGACGTGGAGAGGCTCGAAAAAGAACTCGACACGCTTCGCGAGCGATTGAGGCAAAAAGAGGACCACGTAGAGGTATTGTGTCAACATTTGCTGAATCTACGCGATCATCAACTCTGCCGCTACTGTCGAGTCTACGCCGACGTGTTGGGAGACGGAAGCGGCAAAGAACGACCATTAGCGCGTTCCAGGCCCAAGCCGTCACCGACCCTCGACGGTTTCTTCAATTGCAAGAACAGTACAAGCAACGGTTGATGGAAGACAGTCGATTGAATAAGGTGGCGACCTTGGCGGCCGAAGAAGACGTGTTGCTCAACTCCGACCTGGACCCGGGGCTCAAAGTCGCGTTGGCCAAACCCTTGGCGCGTCAAGTGCGCGTGTGGACCAAACGCGTCCGACAACCGGGCATGACGGCCCCGGGCACGGGGGTGGGGGCACCAGCGGCGGCGGAGGAGGAGGATCTGGCCGAGGCACCCATCTCCACCTTCCTCAAACACATGATAAAAGGACGCACCCTGTCGACACCCGCGCCATGTCCAAAACCGGCCAAACCGACGGGAACCCCGAAAAAGGTCAGCGTCAAGAAACTCACGAACCCGTCGGGCATTCCGAGACCCATCCGTCCGAGGCAACTTCCCTTTGACACGCCGGCGTCGGCACCCGGTCCATCGACGTCCTCCTCGTCCCTCAGCGGGACGCTGAAGAAACGAGCCAAACAGACGATAGGGAGTGTCGCGAAAAAAACCCAACAAGCGATCCGAGACAAAGCCAATGCGGCCCTCGAAAAAAGAGCGAAAAGGGAGTTGGAGAAACTCAAGACGAGTTGGTTGGATTGGAAGTGATGGGACGCGGTCAAACACCCAAACGAAAAAGGCAACGGGCTCCCCGCCGGCAAAGAGCCATTCGCGGAGGAAGTTTCGACCTTCAAAAGTTACTGGCCAAAACGGGGATCGAATTTCATTGGCGGGGGTATCAATACATGGGCCCCGGAACGCATCTCGCCAAACGCCTGAAACGAGGGGATCCCGGAAAAAATCGATTGGATCGATTGGCCAAGCAACACGACATCGATTACGGTCGTGCCAAGACGTTGCAGGACAAGTGGAAAGCGGACGAAAAAATGATCCGAGGGATTGCCAACCTGCCGGGAAAACACACCCTGACGGAGAAGATTGTGAAAAAAATCATGCAAGTCAAGAAACGTTTAAAATTGTAAACAAAAGACACTTTATTGTAAAACCAACGTTGGGTTCCAGTTGACAGACAAAAACAAATAAACTCAACCACTTGTAAAGAAATATCAAAGTTTGTTTTTGAGTCAATTTGCGTCTCCTTCGTCGTACGTAAAATCAAAGTCTTGACTCCATCGATAGATCGAGTCAAAGAGTTCGTCGTCGATAAGAATTTCCTCGACGAGGGACGAAAACTCGCGTTCCAATTGCGCCGCAAAACGCGGAAGGTGATTGTGAGGATCGATGGCATTTGTCGTCGTCATTTCCGACACGATAGCATCGATTCTCTGTTCTTCCCGCAATCGAGCCGTGACCCTGGCCTGACCTTCTTGTCGGACCCTTTTTCGTCGTTCCATCCATGCCTCGACCCAGTGATCCTCATCCTCGTCCTCATCCTCATCAAAGTCCTCTTCCCGCAAACAGAGGGGGCGGCAACGTCGAGGTGGAAGAACGCGACGAGGAGGAAGAGGAGGAGGAGGAGCAATCAACCGTTGGAATGCCTCTTCTTCTTCTTCCTCGTCGCAGAGGCATGGAAGGCGAGGAATCCACGGGTAGCGGCACCCCAACACGCCCAACCCCGGAGGCATGGTGTGATCGACGAACCAATGGGACGGACCGAGGGGGGTGAGATGTTGTGATTCACGTTGTCGCTGTCGTTGTGGTTCACGTGGTTGCTGTGGTTGTTGTTGTTGTTGCTGTTCACGTTGTTGCCTTTGTTCACGTTGTTGATTACGTCGTGGTTCACGTTGTTGTTGCCTTTGTTCGCGCTGTTGTTGTTTTCGTTGTTGCCTTTGTTCGCGTTGTTGTTGTTGCCGTTGTTCGCGTTGTTGTTGCTTTCGCCGTCGTGCGTCTTCCTCCCGACGTTCGATTTCCTTTCTCACCGTCGGCGACACCCTCCGATCGGATTGACGATGCAGGCGTTGTAATTGTGCACGACATCGTTCAAAGGGGCGGGATTGAAACTGTGCCATGCGTTGAAGGGGCACCAACACCACGCGCAGCGAGTGCGGTTTGAGATAATCCGCGCGTCTCAGGGCCGAGCGACGTCTCCTTTGACGTTGTTTTCTCGCCAAGTAAGCCCGATAGGTGCGCAGGGCGGTTTCGTTTGTCTTGGATCGTTCCTGTCTCCGCCAATCGTGGTATCCCGGATGTCTCGCGCGATACCTTCGATGTTGTTCTCGCACTTTCTCGGGATTTCTCTGTTTCCACAGTTTCACCTTCTCGGCTTTGGTCAACGGCATGGTGAACGAGGGTCGTCAAGCACAGAATGAACCGTTTGGTCGTATCGGCAAATCATAAACCTCAGAGAAATGTCACGCAACGCCCAGGGTGACAGAAACAAAATACCCATACCCCCCATGGGTACCCCGTTCCTCCCCAGCATGCAACGTCCTTCTCCTCGAGGGTATAAAAGAGTGCAGAGTGAAACCTAACCAACTCGTTTTTTTTTTTGTGCCGTGGCTGTAAAAACGCTGTTCGACCTCGAAAGAAATCAAAAAGGCACTTTCTTTGTCAATGAACACTTTGCCTAGTATTTTTTCTCCTTCAAAATGACCGACCGCGAAGACGATCCCGAGGAATTGGACGATGACGACTTGTTGGAGGCCATGGAAGACGTCGAAGAGAACAACCGGGACCACCTCTTCGAGTTTCGACTCACCCCGGGCTCGGATCGACGTGTGCAAAAGTTTGGGTTACGACGTCGCGTGTTCGATGCCACCCTCCACCATCGCACGGATCTGTTACCTCCACCACAATACGACGTGGGCTACGAACTCGAACAGGCGTTGCGTCGGGCCATCGATCGCCAATTGGAGGACGACCACCTAGCCGACGATGATCACGTGTTGTTTACCATGCAACATCCCACCTTTCTGCACGCCTTTCAATCGTTTCACGTGCCGGTGCGGGAATGGCACGAACAGAGTCCGCGGGTCAACCTCCTCTTGCAAAAAATGGCGGAGAAATTAAACTCCAACGAACAATTCAAAGCGGACGATCGCTTGAAAATGCAAATCACCACCATCAAGGATCCCGGACGGGGCAGCGGTCGTCGAAAGGAAGCCATCCCGGGCAACGTACCCCTCCTGACCTTTCTCCAAAAGAAACGGACTGTCGTCAAAATCCACAATCGGGACGAGTTGTGCTGCGCTCGGGCTATCGTCACCATGCAAGCGTGGGCCGACGAAGAACCCCCGCGTCGACGGACACCGGAGATTGGTTTCAAATACTTGAAAAGAGGAGGAAAAGGTCAAACCCGATTGGCCAAAGCCTTGCACGCGTTGGCTCGCGTTCCCGAACGGCCTTGCGGAATGGGAGCCATCGGTCAATTCCAAATCGTGCTGCCGGACTATTACATCAAAGTCTTCAGCGCCGATGAGGGTTATCAAGTGATCTTTGGACAGGGCGAGAAACGCGCCGACCAACGTTACCTGTTTCTCTTGAAACACGAGGATCATTATTACGGGTTGAAATCCATTCCCGCCATTCTCGGACGCAGTTACTATTGCCACTTATGCGACAAGGGGTACGACAACGAGGATTTTTCTCGTCATCCCTGCGTGAAACGACGTTGCGTGGCCTGCAAACAGAAAGACTGTCGCGATTACCTGGCACTCCTCCCGGGCGACAGCAAACCCCCGCGACCAACGCAACGTCCCTGCCCTGAATGTCGACGCTGTTTCTACGGAGACCGTTGCTACGAGAATCACCGGGTGTTTTCTCCCAACGGACAAGGGGCCGACAGCCCGGATCACTCCGTCTGCGCCAATCTCCAAACGTGCGAGAATTGCCACAAATTCCTCGATTGGTGGAAAAATCGACGCAAACGTCAACGTCCCCACAAGTGCGAGGAATATTTTTGCAAGACCTGCAAGGATTATGCGGACGTTGCCACACATCGTTGCTACATCCAGCCGGTGCACGATTCAGACCCGGAGGAGGTGGAAGCAGCAGCAGCGGGACCGCCCCCCGCCAAACGCGCCAGACCTGCCCCGCGTCACGCCGCCCACGCCGTCCGCTTCTTGGCCGCCAACGAGCCTGAGCCCGAGCCCGAGTCTGAGGAAGACGAAGACGAGGAGGAGGAAACACGGCCCCGATTACCGCCCTATTTCGTGTATGCGGACTACGAAAGCACGCAGGACGACCAATTGCATGTACCCATCCTCATCTGCGCCAAAGGGGAGGACCATCTCGACACCGTCCCCGCCCTGGCGTTCTACGGTCGCGATTGCACCGGGCAATTTTACGATTGGCTGCTGACCAAAACAGAGGTGTTGGGCGAACCGCGGGAAGTCATCGTGATCTTTCACAATTTCAAAGGTTACGACGGGATGTTCATCCTCCAGTACCTCTACGACAATCGCATCGACGTCAAAGATCAAATTTGCGTGGGATCGAAAATCTTGAGCCTGAGAGCCGGACGCTTGACGTTCAAGGACAGTCTGTGTTTCCTTCCCTATCCCCTCTCAGACTTTGCCGCCACGTTCAATCTGACGGAAAGCAAGAAAGGCTTCTTTCCGCATTTCTTCAACACCGAGGCCCATCAAGAGTACGTGGGGCCTTGGCCCGAGGCGCGCCATTACGACCCCGAGGGTATGAAACCGGACGTGCGAAAAGAATTTGACAAATGGTACCTGACCGTGCAACATCTCGAGTTCAATTTGCACGAGGAAATGCTAGCCTATTGTCGATCGGATGTGCAAGTGCTCAAAGGCGGCTGCGAGATCTTTCAGCGTGAATTTGCCGCCGAAGCCGATTTCAACCCCATGGAGAAATGCGTCACCATCGCCTCGGCCTGCATGCGGTATTACCGCAAAAAACATTTACGTCCCCGCACCCTGGCCTTGGAACCCCCCTGCGGATGGAATGGAAAAAGGGGGCACCAATCCCTGAAAGCCTACCAATGGTTGGAGTGGCAGAAGTCCCAACAAACCCAAGGGGTCATTGCGCACGCGTTCAACGGGGGCAAATGCACTCTCCAAGTCGGGGGGCGTCGGTATCAAGTGGACGGGTTCAACGAGACGACCCGCACCGTGTACGAATTTCACGGGTGTTTGTGGCACGGATGCCCCGTCTGTTTCAAAGGCAGCATGACCAAGCCCGCCCGTCTCCACCCCGATCGCACCAAGTGGGAAATGCACGAAGCCACGATGCAAAAACAGCGGCAATTGGAAGCCGGCGGCTACCGCGTGGTCGTCATCTGGGAATGCGGTTGGACGAGATTGTGTGAACGAGCCGACGTCGCCGCCTTTTTCGAGTCACGCCCGTTCACCGTCCCTTCGCTGAACCCGCGCGACGCCTTCTTCGGGGGCCGCACGAATGCCGTGCGACTGTGGGACGAGATCGACGAAACGCAGGGGGAAGAAATTCGGTACGTGGATGTGACGTCACTGTACCCCACCGTCAACAAGTACGACCAATACCCCATCGGACACCCCGTCATCGTCACCCACCCGGTGCAAGACATCTCCCAATACTTTGGCATCGCCGACTGCACCGTGTTACCGCCTGAGGGGTTGTTTCACCCCGTGTTGCCGTACCGTTGCAAAAAGAAAATCACGTTTCCGCTGTGTCGAGCCTGCGTGGAAGAAGAGATCCCCAAACGCATGACCGAGCGAACCTGGGTGTGCGAACACACGGCGAGTCAACGCAGCATCCGAGGGACGTGGTGCACCCCCGAACTCGTCAAAGCCGTGGAAAAGGGGTATCGCATTCTCCAAATTCACGAAGTGTACCACTTTCCCCCCGCGCAACGTCGTACCGGGCTGTTCGAGGATTATGTCAACGTGTGGCTGAAAGGAAAAACGGAAGCCTCCGGGTGGCCGCCCAACGCCGACGGAAGTCTCAAAACACCGGAGCAGCAAACGTTCTTCCTGAATGATTATTGGGGGCGGGAAAGGATCCGCCTCAATCGGGCCAACATGAAATCCAACAAGGGAAAAAAGGCCACCAGCAAACTGGCCCTCAATTCCTTCTGGGGAAAATTCGGCGAGCGGGAAAACAAGCGGAAGATCGAGCAAATCACCGTGCTCGCCAAGCTGTACGAATTCATGAAAGATAGGACGATCGTCATCCACGATCTCCGCATCATGAACGAGGAGTGCCTCGAGATCGCCTACGACGAAATCGACGACGACGTCCCCGGCGGTCAAACCACCAATGTCTTCGTGGCCGCATTCACCACCTGTTGGGCCCGGCTACGCCTGTACCATCACCTGGATCGCGTGGGAGACAATGCCCTGTATTTCGACACGGATTCGGTGGTCTACAAATGGAAACCCGGCGAACCCGAGATCCCCCTGGGCAATTTCCTCGGCGAGATGACGGACGAATTGGACGACAAGAAAGGTAATCGTGACGTCATCGTCGAATTCGTATCATGCGGCCCGAAAAACTATGCCTACAAGACGCGCTTGGGAAAGACGGAAGAGAAAATTCGCGGGTTTACCCTGAACGTGCGCGGGCAACAACGCCTACATTTTCAAGCCATGAAAGATACCCTGTTCCTCGAACTAAGATCGCCTCTCCCCAAACCCCGCACCATCAGCGTACCCAACCCGCATTTCATCCAGAGAGACAAGCGCACCAAGACGTTGACCACCGTACGCAGGGACAAACGATGGGGGGTGGTCTACGACAAACGCGTCATCGCCGATGACATCAGTTTCAAGAATCTTCCTTATGGCTTTAGCTGGCTTCGACCCGACGACGATCTCGTCGATTAAAAAAACCCGGACACGAACCCAGTGGTAACGTGACTTTTGAGCCGACGAACTATCAAAGGGGCGTTCTCCCAGTCGGGGATGGAACCCATGTCCCCGCTTGTTAACTAGTTTTTGTTTTCGTTATGTGACTACTAACAAAGAGGCGTTCTCCCAGTCGGGGATGGAACCCATGTCCCCGCTTGTAAACTTAGCTTTTTGTTGTTGTTTTTGTTTTTTCGTTACGTTGTTAATAAATTACATTTTTTTGTGTTATTTTCTGTTATTTTATGGTTTCTCTGGCCGAGCGGGATCTGGGACCCACCCAGCAAGCGGAACCAGAGCGACCCGTCACCATCCCCGAACCATTCCCGAACGATTCCGAGCCCATCCCCGGAGCCATCCCCGAGTGGGATCTAAGACCCTCGATACATCCGGGTTGTTTGAGACAACCAATTGCACCATCATTACGACCTTTCAGTCACCTTTAAGGTCACTATAAGCCCCCCCACCCCTCCCCCCAATTTTTTTTGCCTCACTTTCATGCCAAACCATGATGTCATCCTTTCCAACTCGGGCTCTGATTGGCTGACCTTCTGTTAATGAGATGCAAATGAGATGCTAATTATATGTACTCGCTCCTGATTGGTCGACGGTTTTTGTGAGCTGCTCTTGCTGCTAATGTTACTCCAGAAACTGTACTATACATTTTTTAAAACAAAACAAATCTTTAATATAATCGTCTACATCAGTTTTTTTTATGTTCTGAGCTCGCTACATGCACATTGTCACTACTCACGGAATAACATCAAACATCAGGCATCGACACGGCCACTAATAACATAATATGATAGGCTCACTCAAGTACAATTCCAAACACTATTTATTGAAAATGATTTTAAATCCCTCCTTTGCAATTCTAGAAATACTTGAGATTGAAATTTGGCATATTTCTGCCACTTTACGAACGGACAATCTTTTCACCCGGAATAAGTAATATGCATGCGCCCTTCTAACGCTATCAATGGGATACTTAAACACCATTGCTCTCCTCTTGTCTTTTATGTTCTAGCAAATTGCAGTTTTCCGATTTTTCTTCTTTTCTTTATTTTAAAGTTACTCTGACATCAAGACTGACTTTTTATAGTCTTTAAACAACGCACACAAAGTCCTTTTCTGAAAACTGACGTGATATTCACCTGATAACGTACATAGTTTATCCCCGTCAGTCAACGCCCAGTGACAAATACAATATCGGTCACATTTGTTGGAACGGTGTCCGCTTTCTTCCCTTCTTTCCCCTTCAATGTTCAAGATGCTAGAGTCAAATAAAATTTATGCGGACGCAACATTGTCGAGAGAGGAGCAACATTGGGGGGAGAGGAGAGGGCCCGCATGTGACTACATTTCTGTAGTGACAAATCTGGACTTTTCGTGAAGTGTTCCAAGTAATTATGTCTTGTATTTCAATATCGGTCACATTTGTTGGAACGGTGTCCGCTTTCTTCCCTTCTTTCCCCTTCAATGTTCAAGATGCTAGAGTCAAATAAAATTTATGCGGACGCAACATTGTCGAGAGAGGAGCAACATTGGGGGGAGAGGAGAGGGCCCGCATGTGACTACATTTCTGTAGTGACAAATCTGGACTTTTCGTGAAGTGTTCCAAGTAATTATGTCTTGTATTGCAGGTCCTGACATTATTTTGTATACAACCCCTTTATTCACCTGAAAGTCTGGCCCCGTTTGTTCAAAAGATGGATAGCGCTATCCACCGAATAAATCAATATCCAGCGGATAAGCATAAACAAAACCAATTGTGTTATGCACTGGATAGTGATTTATCCGGTGGAGAGCGCTTATTAATCCATCTTTTGAACAACCGGGGCAGATCTTTTGCTTTTTCACTTTCAAATTTTGTTATACATTAAATTATTGGTAAAAGGACTTTGTGTCATCCAATTCTGTCTGTAATCATACTTGTGATTAAACAAATTGGATTCCTACAATTTTGTTCAATCACTCACATGATTACAGAGTGAATTCAGCTGCACTCATCCACTACCATAATTTATTTTGAACTTCACCAAAAACTACACACCCAGTATTCCGGTACATGTATATACTAATATAAATTTTAAATTAATATATACCAGTATGTGTTTTCATAGTATTTTGAAGCCTATATAATGTTATAGGATGAACTAAAAGCCCTTGTAATTCCCACAGAACTTCTGCCTTGAACTGCCGTTAAATTTGAAAATTGTGATCATGAAAGCTTAATTTTCAAAAAGTATACAAACCATTATTAACTATTAGAACCTAATAACCTGACATAACGAAGACAACTTAAGATCCTGCACCGTAAACAAAGATTATAGCTTACCTCTAACGTTTCTTCGACTACTTGACTCCATGCATCTAAAAACAGCATCAAGAGCAGAACGTTTCCATCTGAAGCACGATCGAGATGATGCATAAGCACCAAAGTCATCCGCTCAATTATGCATGATGCAAAGTAAGGCGAAGAAATGGAAGTTTCGGTCTTATCAACTACTTTCTTTAGCGAAAATTCCCGCGTGCTTATATAACTCAATAATGCACTCGGCGCGTTTTTTATTTCTTTAATAATGCACGAAGTATACGTCACCAGCATGAGCGCGTGCAAATCATAGGAGCATTTGTGCACTGTTGAGTTATATTTCAAAAAAACTCTGAAAGTGCTGAAAGAAGCACTCGCCTGTGACTCGTGCTTGTTTGAGAATTTCTCTCGTCTTTTTAAAATTCCCGCGTGCTTATGTAATTGAACGATGCACTGCGCCGTACTTACTATTCCGTTAACGTTTGTGACCGTTAAGCGTTAGCAGAATATAATCATAAATAAGTTGAACAGCTTTCCTGTCGATGTTGTCGAAGGACAATTTACTGATTATTTAAATACATGCTTTCTATAAAAAATTAACACGGTTATCATCTAATTTTATTAATCAACTTTTACAGTTGCTGCGTTGTCTACATTGAATTTTAAAAGCAAGACGTATATCATCTATGCATGTCCCACGCCAGTGATAGTTTGTCTCTAGTTATTTTTATTACTCAAACTCGTTTTTAAAGCGCGAGGCGGTTTGAAAGCCCAATTTACAATTGTCTGCTTAGTGACCTATCCTTTGAGTGGAAGTGAGGCTGCAGTTGATCTTGTTTTGATGGAAATCTACCTTGTTTTTCATATGTAAATCATGTCGTTTTCATACTAACTAGTTTTTGTTGAACAGATTTGCATACGAAAAGCACTTAAGTTTGTATCAAAACAAAATCAACTCCATCCTCACTTTCACTGGAAAGCTAAGGAACTGCGGGTACTACGGGTACGGGTACTACGGGTACGGGTACTACGGGTACTACGGGTACTACGACTACAGCTCGAAGTCGGTTAAAAAAATATCGGCTGGGCCTCGTCAGTTTTTTTAACCCTCTTCTTGGTGTTCGAAAATCCGCATGAAACACTCTTCCTCGCGTTTGATATACAACACAGACAGCGTGTATACATTGTAACGTCATTAATGGAAGCTGATAATCGAACGTGACCTGACAAAAGCAGCAAAGATTCTTGCTGTTGTTATTTTTAGGAGAATTTGAGCGCTTTTAGAATTTGTTTTGTAATTGTTCTTATTTCCTTCTTAGAAGGGAATGTAACGATAGCTAAGCTACAACGTTTTATAAGATAGCGCTCAAATTGCCCACGACCAACACTGCAACCTAATGCCGCTTTTGTCAGGTCACTTTTCTGCTGTAATAACGAAATAATTAACACCCAGCAATTGTTACTGATCAAAAAATAACTCGAGACGAATTTTCATTGCAAAAGCGTATGTATGGCGGAATTGACCCTCTCATTATCATCTCCCCTTTGCTTTTTTAAACTTAGGTAATGAGAATATAGTGACGTTTAAAAATTATTCACAGTCGGGGTCAAATTGTTGGGAATGAGCCACTTTTCACTTATCTCTTTCTAGCCCCCACCCCCCCCCCCCCCCCCACCACCCTCCCCAACCCCCATCCCCCATATCCTGGCTTTATAATGTTGCGTATGAAAGGGTTTTCTTCCTTCTTGGAAGTGGTTCACCTAGGGACCAGCTCTAGCTGTACCCGCTTTGAGAGATGTGACTGTATTTTACGTTTACTGGACGATAAATGTTATCTATATGGTTAACAATGAACATGTTGTTCTGGCTTGAAAATAAGGGAGCTTAAGCAGCCGCGGTGGTTACAGGAACGAGAACGTCACAAAACAATTGTTCTAATTAATAACACAACGTCTCCACACGTGCGATTTACATTTTGCTTCATTTTCTCTGCCATTCTCTGCAAAATAACGCCAAATGGCAAAAGTCCAGGTTTCGTGGTGAAAGTGAACGCACGACGGTTACTTTTTCTTTCTCCACCTCAACTTGAAATACATACCTACAAATTCATCTTCTGGGTAATTCATAGTTATTAGACAAACTACAGTTGCAAATTGGAACAGTTGTGAAGTAGTTTGAAAGAACGTTTGAAAGAACATTAATGCTTTTTTAACTAAGGTTTTCGTTGGCGTTGCCGTCGTGGTTGCTCAATTCAGGTCCCTGGTTAGTTTTTCTGGACGCTTCTACACTGTTCCATTGACAGACCAATCCGTGTTAGAGGAACGATCGTACCAGACGAGCTCATATGATCATTAACTCGTCACACTTAAAATGTCCGTTCCTTGTGATATGCGTGTGAACACTAAAGCCGTGGCGTTGAATGGTCTGTGATTGATTCCTGTCGCGGAGTCCAACTGTAGACTCGATTCCATTTAGTGTGGACACAAAGCAATGATCAGCCGAGGAATGCATGGATCATTTTCCCAGTGTAACTGAGGTCTTTTAGCATGCTGCAAAGTAAAAAATACGACATCGTTCGGCAAGATGAAATTAAGCTGAAATTAAGCTAACATAAATGTCAATGCACAACTGTTGTGCAGCTAAAATGTAAAATAAACTAGAAAGCACAACAAAACGTGAGATTGTCAAAAGCAGTGTTACGTGTGCAATACACACGTATGTGCAACTTATCTCGCAACGGCTTTGTACAAATTGGGAGACAAGTTGTTGAAGGGATTGTTACACTGCGTTACTAAAAAGGGTGGCTGCAACCGTTGCAGATATTAGAACTGGAATCTGCTTTATACAGCAATTCTACTTTATTCTGCCAAACGCAAACTACTTTTGCAGCATTCGTCGAACGTCATTACGACAATGTTCCTGTAACTTGTCTCACAACACCGTTACACTGTAGCACTCTACTTTGTACACAACTTAGTCCTCTCACCTGACCATGTGCTGTGTAAAGGCGTCAGGACCACACACGCCAATCAGCAACTCGTGTTCATGACCGGCGCTAGGGGGAGAGGGTAAGATTTCTAACAGCATCTCCATAGAAACACGGCCTTCATAGCCTTCCCACTCGGGGGTGGGCTGTGACACTGTGTAGAACACTTGAAATCTACAAGCATATTAAAGCATCCTGTGAGATGTAGTTTTCTGACCAAATTCAATTCAATTTCCTGAAGTACGGGTCGATTTTTGTGACAACATTAAATATGAGTTACTAACCTGTGGTTATTTGATATATTCAGACAGAATATATATATATATATATCTTATTGGACGGTTTAGTGTGTAGTATCGTGGGATATTTTTACGAGTCTCGTTGTATTTTGGCGAGCCCGTAGGGCGAGTCAAAATACAAGAGACGAGTAAAAATATCCCACGATACTACACACTAAACCGTCCAATAAAGATATTTATTATTCAACTTAGTCATGAACACCGTTTTAATCTTTCTTACTTTTTCAAGGTTGTCGTGCGTGCGCTATTTGAACTTGTTTGTCAGCCCGCGCGCGCTTTAATCAAAAAATGATGACGAATTGTCAGTCGTGTAGTTGTTTGGTCGCGTGTACTTTTTGTACAGCGAAGAAAGACTTTGTGTGATTAAACGCATAATTGTTTGGATTTGTTTGGGTAAAAACGTCAGTAAATCCCGTCAGTTTTTCACAGTAGTTTTTCTCAGTTTTGTCCGTTCTAGTTTGGGAACAATTTGAGCAATTTTTTCACCGCTTACGTAAGACTAATGTTCGAAGTGACGTTTGTGAAAAACCGGTCTTCTCGAGTACAAATACCGTGAGATATTTGTACTCGTTTTGGGTGTTATTTGTACTTTACTGAGTGCAGTTGAATAATAAAGGTGTATCCCGAGGGCGCAACAATTATTTTTTAGTTGGTGACATTTTGGAATACAAACAAAATAACACTTTTTTATAATACCATTTCAAGTTTGTAAAGGAAATACGAGAAACTCATTCGTTACAGCGGTTATCATTAACACGCGACCATCGCACTTCATTCTAGACGGTCAAAGTTTTAGGTGAACGTCAATAAAAGGAACGCCGTTGACATTGTTTTTTTTTTTCAATTTCGTCAACTGGATCTCGAACAATTTTACCAAAAAGAAATTGTAAAAATTTTAAAACAACCAAAATTCGAAGTCAAGTCAATTATGATTGTGATCCGCCTGCTATTCATAATGCATCACTAAGTTGCAAATTATCACGTGCAGTGAAATTTAAAAGTTTTATTTTAAAAATACGGTTTTTGAAAACGGCGGCTTTTCTTTTTGTCTAAACTGGCTTAGAAATCAATTTTGACTAAGTTTTACCTTCTCTTAACCAAGCTTAGCCAGTACAACTGTCGATCTTTTACATGTGGCTTTGTTTGCTTGAAATCCTGTCAGAATCCAAAATAATTTTAACGGCTTTTCTTTGATTGACGTCCACTAAAACTTAACTTTATCCACCTCTTTTAAAGGAAGAGGGTCGCGTGTTAACCGCTGTAAGGTATCAGTGAAATTATACGTGATAACGTAGGACTGTAAAAATGTTTTGATAAGTTTGCAATTTTGCATTCTACACCTCCTATCGTTGAGAACAGAAAGAGGCTATCTCGCAGAAACGAAACGTACGAATCATAGAACTTATTGCTCAATTGTAACGTCTTATCACAACTCGGAGGATGGAGTGGATGATAATGTTTTTTTCCAAAGGAAACAGAAAAAGCACCGGGATCAATGCTACGGCAAGACGTTACATATAATGAAGAAAAGAACCTAATGTATGATTCTACCGAATATGGTCACGTTAGTTTTGTAAAAATTAAATGCTTAAATCTTAGACAATTCTCGTCTTGGGGAGAGGAAGCTTTAGACATAATTTGACTGTTGCTCGAATGTTCCAGATGACATATTTTGGATAAACCTCTCACCTTTGGCCAGCAGATTCAGCTAGCTCGTCTAACTGCTGTTTCCATAAGATGTCTTTTTCCTGATGATTTGCAAACAACAGCTTGATGGACCTGTAAAAGAAGAACACAATAAATCAGGTAAACAAAACGAGTGATATGGTTTCGTTACATACTCATCAAGAAAGCATATACCACTGCCAAAATCTTTCTCGTTTCTCCGATTCAACGGAGCTCCCAGGCAACCAATAAGGCTTTTAGCGCAAAGACCCAAAACATCTTCTGATAGGATCCTTCTTTAATTGAACACTCGTTAAATGTACTCAGTCCTTGTATGGCTCTATTAAAGACAACTTACATACAGCTACATCGATTTAGTTCCAGACACCTTTCGCAAGGCAAAGTTCGCATTGAAAGCCCGCTATAAAATGTATACGTTTTTGGTTCAGGGACCAATAAAGCCAGGCTGCTTGGGGCAAGACCAACGCCAGCGATCAGTTATCTTGGTCAGAAGTTCAAGAGAATGCTCCAAAAGTTCTTGTTCATCATTTTGTCTTACTTTAAATTAAGAACTATCGAATTCCATGGCAAAGTCCGTAGAAAACCTGGAAACGTATTAGCATTTTTTTTAATGTTTTGGCCAAACTTGTCACTTATACGATTTCTTTCACCAATCAACAATTGTAAATTTTATTTTGTAATCGTCATTCTAAACTCTAATTTATAAATCAACATTTATTACCGACAGTTACTTACTTTTCAGCTGATGAGTTCTCCAGGACTGTTTGCCGAATAAGTTTCACCATTGGCGTGAATCCTGTCAAACAAACTCCAATTAACAAATTTTGGATAACCAACCTTTCTTTATTGTTTTTCCCTATGATGACAACAAATGTTTGAAGAGTCCAGCAAATAACACAAAGCAACAGAGGCCGTCAATCACTTTTAGTATGACACGCTACACTATGACTGACCGATTGATTCGGTGACTGATTGACTGACTGAGTCAGCATGCGAATGATTGACTGATTAGTAAATTAATCAAGTTAAAAAAAATAAAAAAAATAAATAAATTTTTAAGTGTCAAAGGTATTTAGCACGTGAGTACTAATTGGGGTCACTTTTCAGATCTAAGTAAGTATTTATCTATTTAAGTAATAGTTGATTGACTATCTGGTTGACTTACTGACTGACCGACTGAGCATGTGAATGGTTGATGGTTAGTTGACTCACTATCTGGATGACTGACTGACTGACTGACTCACTGACCGACTGACCATGCGAATGATTGACTGATCAGTTGATTGATCGATTGACAGACTGACTGACTGACTCGCTGAGTGACTGACTTACTGACTGACTGACTGACTGACTGACAGTGTTAACAAATGATCTCTATCTTGCATGTATCATAGATAACATACCTGTTCCTGCTGCAATAAGAACTATTTCCTTCGCTTCACAGATTCGGGATTCTTGAAAATCTCCAGAATAATCACTTATTTGAAGAATATCACCTGCAAAAACAAACAAACACGTCTTACAGTTTGACATATCCAGTGCAAAAAGCTACTAAAATATTGAGTGGAATACCACGAACAACATGTTGCAGACTCGGATAATTGGCATAATTAAGAAAGACAAACAATTATGACAATGATCATCAGCTTGTCTGTTTTATATTGCAAAATGTTACTTGTGGAATTGGTTTTTGGTTTTGGTTTTGTTTTTTGTTGTTGTTTTTTTTTCATTTGGAACAGTTGAGCTCGTGGATGTAATTGTCATGTGACCACTTAAATGATAGCTATGGAGCAAAAATAAATGTGACACTGTGTGGTTCTGTTGTGCTGAAGCAAAAATGAATAACATGCAAGTTCTTTGTTCCGTGAGTTCAGTAGTTTTTATACAATAACAATATGATACACGCTCTGATTGGTCAATTGCTATTGACTGTTATACTGATAAACCACATGGATAATGTGGTCATTATATAAAAGTAATAAACCACACATTCCTATAGTTGATCGATGTACAAGTAATAAGCCACTAGGGATGTTGGAATAACACTCGGAAAGCTTGTAAATCACTTGCCTTCAGCTCATGACTTACAATCTCTTTTCCTGTTCTTTCAACATCCTGCAACGTTCATTGAGCCAATAAACCATACAAATGTGTGGTCTATTGCTTTATAAGGAAACTATATATATCTTGCAAGTAGTAGGAAATCTGCAAAAATGGCCGTTTTTATGCTAGAGACGCGTCTGGTATAAAAACGGGACGCATTAAAGTAGATGGCCACAGAGAAAAAACACAAAATTTTCTAAAAACACCTATTCTCGGAAGTGACTGGACCCGACTAAAGTCGTCCCCAAATAAATTTTAAGAGTACGAATATACAAATAGGGCTACATTCGTCCTCGTTAAGGCCGTCCCATTTTATACTAGACGTATTTAACGTCTGAGACGTTAAAGTCGTCTGTTAAGCGCGTCTGAACGACGCACTTAAAAGAAGACGTTAAAGTCGTCAGACGTTAAATCCGTCTGGCTTATTTTCCGTTTTTATACTAGACGTTAAAGTCGTCTCGAGACGACTTTAACGTCTCAGACGATATTAACGTCTGTAGCATAAAAACGGCCAATGACCTGATATTACACTCGACAGGCATCTGATACATCTGGGTGCAAATGATTTACTAAAAATTGTTTTCAACTGACCTGCTACTAAAGAAGATAACGTTGGTTTTAGTGTTCCATTTGGGTAGATTTTAATCATTAAATACAAGCGCCGGCCATCATATTCTCTTTCAGTTGGACCAACTTGCAAGGATGGTAGGACGACTGTGTAAGGACGGCTGATCTGCATGCCTGCAATGACAGGAAATGCACAATAAGTATTTCTAAAATTCGATTCTCATCATGAATGATCAGGTTAATTGTGTAAATAATAAGGGGCACCCATGAATTGTTTCGCTAAATAGCTGACCATTTGGGATGCTCATACCACCCTCAGATTTTCAGATTACAATAAGACGAGAAGTTAAGGCTCTCAAACCGGATATGTAAACTGTGGGGATGAAAAATGTTATTTTTGGATCTGAAAAAGTACAGCTAAAGAATTCGGAAAGCAAATAGCTCAGACCTTAAAAAAATATTGGAAATCATACTTGAGATAACTTTTTCAGATAAAAGGATTTTGTTCCTTGATTTTTCAGCTTAGGCATCCAAACAGATCGAAATTTGGTAGCTGAAATAAATATCTCTGATTCATTAAACAGCAATAAATGTGAATCAAAAGAAACATAAAATTAACATTTTAAAACCTTTGGTGAACTTAGCTCGTTAGGTGCCGTGAATAATATTTTGTAGATATTATTTTTTTGGTTATACATGTACATGTTTAAAGCAACAGGAAATGGTCATTTTGTGCTCACAAAACTTGATACCACAAACGCCACTCTAGGGAGCTTAGAAGAATTTAAAAGTACTTTATGTCAAAAATCCTTGGTTTTATGGAAAAGCAACTGTGATCCATAAAACCTGACCCCTCCCATGGATGGGATTGCTAATCAATACATTAGTTTCTTCTTGCTATAGAAACCAGAGTTAATAAGCAGCCACCATTATTCTTGATCTGTGGCCTAACAACTTTACCTATTTACCTTTATCTTTACCTGTCCAATAGTTTAAATCGTTTTTTTAATTGACTAGCACTGACTAGTATTGAATCCCAGCTGTGCGACAAGAAGTCTAAAGGACTGATGCGAAGTGACGGCATGACTGCTCAAAAGGCTTTGATGATGGCAGATCTAGAGGAGCCCCCCCCCCCCCCCAATCTTCTCTCGCAAAAAAATATAAGGCTCAAAACATTTTTCAGTCTCTAACCTTTCTGAAATAAATGTTGTGATGTTTTTTATAGGTGGGCCTAGATGGGAGGGTGCATAACAGCTGACATTAAAATTTAGACCATGTAACTGACAACATTAAAAATTTCACTGTAACAACAAAATCGTATCTAAACCCCTCCAAAATGTCAAAATACTAATATTTTTTGGCAATTGTTGTTAAATAAATGTGTCAAGTTTAGCACAAAACTTCCAGAGTCCGTAAAATTTATCTCTGAAATTAAAAAAAACAGCATTTTAACTCGTGACATAGTTCGCGGAATTCCACATTTAATGATAGTGGTTACGCACTTGTGATTGACAGTATGACGTCACAAATGACGTTCAAACTTGGCGCCAAACTTTAGAATTTGGAAATTGATTTCGCAAACTGAATAAACATGTTAAAAGCGAAGCTTTCCAGCGAAAACCCTACTTAAAACCGATAAAACCGGACAGTTATGGCTGATTAATGAAATTCATATTTCCCACGAAAAGAAAGGAATTCAAGGAATTTAATTGTTTTATTACCATATATGGTGAAAATTTAGGGGTTTTAAGCTCGAACACAATTAAGGGAATCAGAAAGAAACAAAGTGCATAACAGATGAAAATAAATTTGTAGTTTTTTTGACTTAGGACTTATAATTAATTCACCTCTGACGTCATTAAAATGTGATTATGACGTCACATGTGTTCGCATATGACGTAATGCCCAACCTGACACCCCATGTCCTAAGTAAAAAAACTACAAATTTGTTGTTATCTGTTGTGCACTTCGTTTCTAACTCATTTACTTTATGGTGTTCGAGCTTAAAACCCCTAAATTTTGACCAAATATGGCGAATTCTTTACATTCTTTCACATTTGGTGGGAAATACGAATTTCATTAATTAACCATACCTTTGTCCGGTTTTATCGGATTTAAGTAGGGTTTTCGCTGGAAAGCTTCGTTTTTATCATAGAACATGTTTATTCAGTTTTCGAAATCAAGTTCCAAATTCTAAATTTTGGCGCCAAGTTTAAACGTCATTTGTGACGTCATACTGTCAATCACAAGTTCGTAACCACTGTCATTAAATGTGGAATTCCGCGAACTATGTCTATGCCAAATTTCGTTTCATTACGGAATATTCAATGTATCTCTACGACACCAGTGGGAGAAAAAACGCCCATTCTGACCAACGTGATTCTGCTAAATTGTCTTTGTAGTTTAGGTCGTTTGATCTTGTCTTGATTTTTAATCACCACGTTCGCTTCAGTTTAAAGCATTATTTGGTTTTAAGTGAACACGAAATGTGTCCTTACAATACGCTTGGCTTAAAGACTAAATAACCGTAAACGGTTTTTTTAAATAAAAAGGTAAACAAAATTCAATTTGTGAGTGCATTTACTTTGCTAATGGTTTGAACTAAAGAACGTTATTGTAAACAAAATAAACTCAAGCATGGCTTAAAAGGAAGCGCGAGTTATACGCTTAAGTCAAGCAACACGAACGAAGCCAAATAATCGAGTTTAGCACGCAGCATTCCTTAGCGCGATTTTTCTTTGACCAAGCCATTTGACGCTACTCAAATTGAGTGAATTTCAGGTCAAAACAAATAGAGACTTTGAATTTAACTTGTAACCTAATAGAAATACCTTACGCTTAAGTCAAACAAAGAGCGAAGCTAATCGAGTTGAGCGCACTGCCTTACTTAGCGGGGTTTTTTTCTTTGACCAAGCGCGATAAAAATTTACTTACGAGTCAAAACGAATGACGATTTGGAATATAACTCACAACCCAACCGCATTACAGATACATTGTAAGAAATACTTTACTCTTTAGTTAAACAAGAAGGAATACTAATACAGAAACGTAGCGCTCTGCAATTCGTAGCGCGGGTTTCTTTAACCAGTAAATAGTCTTAAACATCATCAAAACAAAACTACAAAACTCAACTGGACAAGGCGGCAGCGCTGTTTTAAACCGATTGTTTTAGTTGCTCGATACTTCGATTAACATTAACGAAAATTTCTTTCGAGCATTTGCATTCAAGTGTGTTCTTGAATATAAATGACTTAAAGCTTTTGAAGAAACACTCTTAAGAAACAATAAATGTAATTACCTTTTGTTAACACTCATTCAACCACGAGCGTAGCGTAATTCAAACTTGAACGTACTAGGGTTTTCCGATTTAGCGGAAATAACGCGGAAACGGAAGGATTTTTTCCGGATATATAAGTGATACAATTAACCATTATATTATTACAATAAAATTCAATTCGTTCTATAGGTGTCGGCACATTCACTAAAGCGTGATGCTTGAAGTTATTTTTGGCGGTGAATTTGCCTGTAAAGACCTGTAAGCCTTTCTCGACAGCTAGAGTTATCTTTTTGTTAACAAGGCCAAACACACGAGGATTGACCGAGCACTGCTAAATGTACTGGTATTCTTAATTTCAAAAACGTCCCGTTTTTGTTTTGCTTGACAGTTTGCATAGCTGTATGTTGACTTCATTTTAGACATTTTAGGCTGCAGGCAATTTTAAATTGTATCATGAATTTGTAGTATTGTTTCCGTTCCCGGTTTCGCGGCTTAGGTATCTCAATACCTCTGAGGATACTGAAGAAGTCGTTGCAGTCAGACCTTTGCAGGGATGCAGACTGATTTCTATCATATACTCGGTCGGCATTTCGAAAGTTTTTTGACTGTGGAAATAATAATTTTAATCTGGATAAGTTGTCGGTTTAGGAACTGATGCCTTGTTTTCTCGAGAGAGCGCTACTAAGGTTTTATCTAACTGTGGTACGGTACTTGACAATGTTCTCACGGGGCAAGATAATCAAGGTGGACTTAGAAAAAAGAACGTATGAAGGTTAAATCAACTCCGTCGGAGTCGAAAGGACAGTCGCATGAAAAAAAAAAAAAAAATCGCCCACTCCAGAAACAATGAAAAATACCATGATAATAATCTTTTACGTGCAGGCTCAGGCCCCGTCCACACGTATCCCGATATTTTTGAATCCGCAACTTTTTTGTTGCGGATTGGCCTTCCATCCACACGTATCCGGCGAATTCGGGCAAATACGATTCAAATACGCTAAGTGTGGACGCGAATATTTTCTAATCCGCAACAAAAACGTTGCGGATTCAAAAATATCCGGATACGTGTGGACGGGGCCTTAGCCTCACCGGGATGTGATTATTCAAGTCTCCTTTGTTAGAATGGCACAATGGAACTCAGAGTACATGTAGGAACGCTAGGAAGTAGCATTGTGTGTTCGTATATACAAATGTGTACCGTATGCAAATTGCCAGGAAGTTGAATTGAAGCACAGCACGTGCAGTTCGTGCTGAAAATAAACGAAATTGAAAAAAATCCGTTGCGTAAGAAAGAAATTAGCATACGAAAAAAAACAGCTTTTGTCTCATACGAGCTCTGGCTCAAGGAGTCAACATTGTTGTTGTCGTACGTTTTGAGAGCCGAAAATTCTGAAGATGAAAAGAGGAACCTGCCAAACAGAGCTATTCTAAAGACAACTCGCTTAGTAAGTGGTGTATGATTTTTGCTGTTTAGCGACAGAGAATTCCTGCGATGAACTCACGTGGTTTCAGCTGAACGCAAAATTCAACACTTGGATACTGGTTACATTATAGTCGCTTCACTTTTGTTTAGTTACGTTCCTTGTTGATATTTGCCGTTCAATGACTACTGAAAAGGGACATTAACGTTAATTTTACGCAAAAGTAAATCCACTGTGTAATGCAATCGAATTAGGTCCGGTTCAAACTTTGAACTTCACATGTGCCGAATCTAATGTAAATGAGCAAGAACAACAGAGTTTTCTCATTTGCATTAGATGCGGCACATGTGAAGTTCAAAGTTTGTTGAAAGAATATTAAAGATTCAGTCACCATTTGTTGTGTCAGTTGAGATTTTGATAATATTAATACGTCAGGTGCAGTGACTTTATAGCTAATAAAACACCACATACTCATCGCGTTCGAAGAACGCAATCCTAATTTCGTGTTGGTTGTCCTGTGGTTTATGTGCAGTAAAATCTGAGATTTTTTGGTAGAAGGTCTTCCAAATAACCGCCCCTATCGTTTTTTTCAGGGGCTCATTTCTGCCGGAAATCCCTTCGAACGCGTCTCCATAAGCTGTGATTACTGCTAGTTTATATGAATGTTTTCATCAGATATAAAGTCAGTGCACGTGACGTATTATCGATCTGTTAGGTTTGTGGGCTTTAATTGTTTTGAAACTACGACAACTGTATTTGCTTTAGAAATTCTTTTCACTTGTCAAATATCTCAACAGAAAATAGACAATCAGTAACTGAAAATGCATTGTGCAAAATGACCCAACACCACATTTTTATCGTCAATTAGCTAGCAAGGCGGAAAAATTCTTTCCGTTTCCGCTAAATCGGAAAACCCTACTGTAATATTAATTGAAGAAACTGATCACATGAAAAGAAAAATACGGTGAAATTGTTTTCAACAAGTGACTTTAAAGTAATGTTTGCCTTTCAAAGGCGAAAATACGCTTATCCAGAAAGCAAACTGCCTCATAAGCTTTTCTTTAAACTTACTGAACGTCAAACCGAAAATATCAGCGAATCTACTATGCTAATGTTTAGTTGAAAATACAATTAAACTTGCGCTGAGTTGTTTTGCAATTGTTTTAGTACTTCGAATAATGGTGAGCGTTAAAGACTTTAAAATTCAAGTCAAACCGCATAGAGATTTTAAATTTAACTCGCAATCTACTGATGCACAGAAATACTTTACGCTCAAGTCAAAAAAGGAGTGAAACTAATGGAATTAATATTAGCGCGCTGCAAAACGTAGCGCGGGTTTCTGTACAGTTAAACAAGGAGCGAAGTTATTCGAATTTAGCGCGCGACAATAATTGACTTTCAAGTCCAAACGAATACAGAGTATAAAACTTAGTTCGCAATCTACCGATACATATAAATACCTTACGCTTAAGTCAAACAACGAGCGAAGCTATTCGAATTTAGCCCGCGACAATACAGTATTTACTTTCAAATCAAAACGAATAGAGATTTTAAAATTTAACTCGCAACCTGATACACAGAAATACCTCACTCTTAAGTCAAACAACGGGTGAAACTATTCGAATTTAGCGCGCGACAATAATTTACTTTCAAGTCAGAACAAATAGAGATTTTAAATTGAACTCGCAACTTTCTGATACAAAGAAATATCTCACGCTTAAGTCAAACAACGAGCGAGGCTAGTCGAATTTAGCACGCGACAATAATTTACTTTCAAGTCATAACGTAACGAATGGAGATTTTAAATTTAACTCGCAATCTACTGATACACAGAAATACTTTACGCTTATTAGTCAAACAGCGAGCGAAGCTATTCGAATTTAGCGCTCGACAATAATTTACTTTCAAGTCAAAACGAATAGAGATTTTAAATTTAACTCGCAACCTTCTGATACACAGAAACACCTTACGTTTAAGTCAAACAAGGAGTGAAGCTAGTCGAATTTAGCACGCGACAATAATTTACTTTCAAGTCATAACGTAACGAATGGAGATTTTAAATTGAACTCGCAACCTACTGATACACAGAAATTCTTTACATTTAAGTCAAACAGCGAGCGAAGCCATTCGAATTTAGCGCGCTGTAAAGTGTAGCGCGGATTTCTATTCAGTTAAACAAGGAGCGAAGCTATTCGCGTTTAGCGCGCGACAATGATTTACTTTCAAGTAAGAACGAATGGAGATTTTTAATGTAACTCGCAACCCAATCGCTTTACCAATACATTTTCAGAAATCGTTTTACGCTTTAGTTAACTAACGTTTGAGAACAAAGATTAGCGAAAGAAGTCTGACACAACGTTTCGATGTCGCCATGACATCATTTTCAAGTGAGAAAATAAAAAAAAAAATTCACAAAAAGAATAATATATGCGTAAGGTGATAAAATTAACAATAAGTAACACATTTAGCATTATCAGTGCGTGTATATGGTAAGTATGTCTAAACAAATAGTTTTGCGTGGATGGAGTTCGATTGCGTGTACAAGCTGTGTACAAGCTGTGCTCAACATGGCGACCGGTCATACCAGATGTCGCTTCGTGGCACGCTGGCTAATGGCCTTTCTACTTGCTTTGCTTGTTGACTACCTAGCTATATCTGAGAGATGTAATGTCTATGAACTTAAACAGCCAAGAATAGTCGGTGAAAAACCTTCAATTAACCTATTTCTGCCAGTTGACACTCGTTGGCATGTTAACCTCAGGTCCAAAGCTCGAGCGAAACGCTTTTTAGCCTGTAGAGTGCAATATACAGCTAAAGGAACAAGCAGTTTTCATTTGGAGAGAGATTTACTTGCATGCGGTGATGTCTCAGCAAACCCAGATCCTAGCAAGACGAAGTCTACACTAAAATATCCATGCAGTGAATATCAGAGGGCCGTAAGAAACAATTAAGACGCCATTTTGTGCACAGGTTGCAACAAATGGTCGCACGCCAAATGCCTGCGTATGTCGCGCACAATTTTCCAGTATTATCTGAATCTGACTGACCTAGAGTGGACCTGTGCAACGTGTGCCTTACCACCACTGAGTGATTCTTTTTTCGCTGAAGACCCGATTGAGGAGCCACCGATTACAACTGAAGTCAATTCTGAAGTCAATCGATCGACTCAAAGGTTTCAAGAAAGATCAGAGTTACTGAGTATTACTGAGCAGGCAGTGGAACATGATAACACTATTCCTGATAATGTGCAGCTAGTATCTTTAAGGAAACACACCAATAAGGATATATTAATGTGCCACTTAAACATTAACAGTATCCAAAACAAATTCGAGGAACTTGCTGCATTTATTAAAAAGTTTCGCGCTCAAATAACATTCATCAGTGAAACCAAGATTGATGCGAGCTATTCGAACACTCAATTCTCAATTCCTGGCTACACGCTGTATCGAAACGACAGGAAAAAGGGGGGCGGTGGTATTATGGCATTGGTATCATCCTCTCTGACCAAGAAAAGGCTTAAACCTAGCAAAAATTACAAAACACTGGAATTAATTGCATTGGAAATTAAGACGAACGCAAACAATATGGTAATTATTGGAATTTATCGCCCGCCTAGAGCTATGTGCGGTGATTACCGATTATTGCTGGAGAACGAGCTCAGTGACGTTTGTAACTGGGCCAGTCTCCAAAGCAACGCTGTCGTGGTAATGGGTGACCTGAATCTGGACAGACTACGCCCAGACAAGCCTGAGGGTAAATTGTTATTGGATCTTGAAAGCGAGCAAGGGTTCAAATGTTTAATTACGAAACCTACTAGAGTAGAAATGCGAGGAACAAAAGTCACGAAAACTCTGATTGACGTACTACTCAGCAACAAACCCGAACTCTTTAAATACTCTGGCAACTACTATCCTTCGCTAAGTGATCATGCCCTTATTTATGGAGTTTTAAAGGAAAAGGTAAATCCAAACAAGCCCAAAGTTATTACTTTTAGGAGTTATAAAAACTTTGAACCAGAGGTATTCAGGCAGCACCTGGCCATGGCTCCTTGGCACATAGGACAATTGTTTGATGAAGTCGATGATCAAGCGTATGTCTGGCATCTGCTAATGAACATTATATTGGATGAATTAACACCTAAAAGCATGAGAGTGCGGGACAAAGACGTTCCATATATGACTTCTGAATGGAAGAGCGCAATTAGAGCGAAACGAAAGGCTACGGCAAAATACTTAAAAAACAAAACACAGGAAAACTGGGAGCTCAGGCGAAAAGCAAGAAATGTAGCGACAAAACAAAGAAGGATTGCGATAAAGGACTATTGGAAGAAAAAAGCGGAAGATCTCAAGACTAAACCAAGAGATTTCTTCAAAACTTTTAAGCCTTTTTAAATACAAAGGATTGCTCAAATAATGCGGAAATTCAGCTAAATGTCAATGGAATCATTGTGAAAGACCAAAAACGAGTTGAAGTACTGGTAGACCATTTTGCTACAATAGCCGATGGGATCGGTGGAGATATTGCCGAACTTAAATCAATAAATGATTTTAAAGACCATCCCAGTATTCAGAGAATTCAGCAGGAAAGTGAGAACTGGACACATATCCCTGATGTCAAACCCGTTACTCAAGCACAAGTCCTAGCTGTTCTAGAGTCGCTCAATACAAATACGTCTACCGGCTGTGATGGCATCCCGGCAAAAGTTCTGAAAATCGGAGCTGAAGAACTTTCCAAACCACTTACCACTCTCTTTAATTCATGCATTCATAACAGCGTATGGCCAAGTGAATGGAAGCGCGGGGACTGGACTCCGGTTTACAAAAAGGGTGACAAGTATTCTAAAGAAAACTACAGGCCCATAACTGTCCTCCCATGTGTGAATAAAGTATTCGAGCAATTAGTAAGCAAGCAAGTAACTACTGGTTTTGACAGCCGCATGTATGAAAACTCATCTGCCTATCGAAGAACATACAGCTGCGAAACAACTCTGATTAACTTAGTTGAGGGATGGAGAAAGGCGAGGGATAACAGATTGGCTGTAAGCATCCTATCAACTGACATGTCAAAGGCTTTTGACTCATTGTATCCACCTTTACTGCTCAGCAAGCTCAGAGCATATGGTTTCCAGGACAGCGCATTACAACTTTTAAATAGCTATCTGTGTGATAGGAAAAACCGTGTGAAAATTGGTAGTCATGCAAGCTCATGTAGGCTGGTCAACCGAGGCTGTCCACAGGGCTCCGCCCTAGGCCCGTTGCTATGGAACATTTTCCAAAACGATCTGTCTTACTGCATAACGAAGAATATATCAATGTATGCAGACGACCACCAAATCTACCACACCGGACGTGACCAGTCTATCGTTACATCCAAGCTTAGGGATAGTGCGAATATAGCTACCAAGTGGTACGATTCTAATTTTCTGGCGGGGAACCTCAAGAAATATCAAACTATGAACATTGGTTACAGTCGGGATGAAAACAGTGCGGCAAGTGCAATCTATGTAAACAATGAGGAAATCAAAGCAGCAGAAACGCTTAACCTTTTAGGCGTTACAATAGATTCCAAACTTAACTTTACTGATCACATAAGCTCAATTTGCAATAAGGCAAGTCAAAGGATCGGCGTTCTCATGAGACTTAGAAACTTAATTCCAACAAAGGCAAAGCTAGTACTATTTAAATCAGCAGTTCTGCCGTATCTTACGTATTGCCACTTAGTCTGGCATTTTTGTAGATCCAGTGACTCGCGAAAACTAGAAAGATTGCAAGAAAGAGGACTAAGGGCGGTGTATAGGGACAAGCATGCAAGTTATACTCAACTACTTGAGAGGGCCGAGTTGCCAACGCTGATGAACAGGCGCTTGCAGGATATCTGCATCCTTATGTACAAAGTTAAGCATAAATTATGCCCCACTAATATTTGTAATATTTTTAATAACCACACTTCTTCCTACAACTTAAGGCAATCAGATTTCTCAATTCCTAGGTACAATACAATAACACATGGTAAACACTCTTTAAGCTATCTAGGCCCAAGGTTATGGGGAAAATTATCTACAGCTGATAGATCAGCAAAAACGTTGTATGCTTTTAAAAACAAGATTCGTAAATATGACATAACTCTGTTAATGGATGATGGTTGCAGGGATTGTACCCTCTGCTCATCATAACAATACAATTTTATCATTTTCTTTTTTTTTAAATTTTAGCTTTTATTATCAATTAATAGATTGTTAGCTTTATATAAATTTTAAATATTAAATACTGATTTTAGGTTTTAAATTAATATTAGATATTTTATACTTTTTTAATATTTTTTTATGTGTCCCCAAATTAGTATGGGTTTACCCAGGCTATAAGGTCTTTTGACACTTAATTATTTAAAAAAAAAAGAAATGAATAGCATCTCATAAATTAAGCAGTTTAATTTTCCGTTGCATTTCTTGAGGACGGAAAAATTACTGGTAAGGTCGCCGATGGTTTAAATGCCGTGACCGTTCTTTAGATGCTTCCCAATTGCTGAAAAACGGTGTTCGTCAATACGTTGATGTAAATGCCGGCTGGTGTAGCCGACATACTCTGCATCGCACAGATCACATTGATAATTATACACCACGCATTGTTGGTTAATTAAGGATAGTTTGGGCTCACGCATCTTAAGATCTTCACCAATTTTGCGGCTCGTAAACACTGGTCGAAGAGTGTGTTCGATTTTCTTCTTTCTAACGAGTGAAATTAATCAAGTTGATCACGCGGAGAAAGTCTGCTTTTAAATCCTAACGAATGAACGCAATGACATATTAAACAAGTATTATTAACTCACCATTCTGATTTCAACTCTTGTAATTTGACAATGCTGATAGCAGTTGTAGAAACAAGTGGGTAATAAGTCTTAGTTCATCGCTTATTCGTAACTGTGGTAAACCATTTGATTAGTCACTTTATTTACTATGCTATCTGATTGGCGCGTTTCGATCCTACAATTTTCATAGTCGACTTGATTTTGCCCTGCATACGGACGCGTGAGGAAAAGGTTTAATTTTTTGATTTGTTAATTGCAAAACTCTATTGTCTATTCAAACTTAAACAAGAAGAATAAAATTAACTTTTGAGAAACAAGTAATTCTTGTTCCTGAAACTAGTTTTTAACAAAAAGAACAATGTATATTGTTATAAAAAAGGTTTTGATTGGTGTTTTTCGATCCCGAGTGTTCCTTCGGTATTCGCATACTCGTTATAAAAAGAGCTACGTAGTGTAGATTTTTCATTCAGCTTTGACAAGAGTCACGATGGAAAAACAAATGTGTCTGCATATGACTGATGACGAACTTGTACAAGCAATGGAGTCCTGGGAGGAAAATGAAATGGAAACTGCATTGGACTGTTGGGATTATGGTTACTTGTTAACTGATGAAGTAAGTGAGTCATGCGTTATGAAATAATTCATGTCCTAACCATTTTGAATAAATTAGATGCCTCTGCCATTTTGAATTAATTAGATGTCTAAGACATTTTGAATTTATTAAGTGTTCCAGCCATCGCTGTAAGTTACGTTACTGTTTGATGGATCTGTAAGTCATTCAGCCTCGTTGTCAATCTTAAGCTAAACTTCCTATTACCACTGTAAGTTACGCTACTGTTTGTTGTCTTTGATATCATTCAGCCACTTGGAACAGATATTAGTCAATTGTTTATCTCTGTAAGTAACTCACTTAATTTTTAATACCAGGTATATTACTGTTTAATTCACATTTCGCTCTTATTTGTTTTAGATGGAAGATGAGGATTGCTTAATGGCCGAAGAACAGATTGGAAAAGGAAACAAATTATGGACATCTGATCGACACTACACGCTTCGTGAAGTGGCCACAAGAAAAGTCCGCAAGTTTAACACGTCGGGCACAGATTACCTTCTCTCATTAAAGCCCCAATCTGAAGGAATCCCTCTTATGGAGCAGCTAGGCAACATTTTTGATTCTATGGTCGATGAAATAACATCAGGTATGGCTGATAACGATCTTGTACGTTTTGTCCTTCAAAGTCAGTAACTACAGTACCCCATCTCTTCACCCTTTATGCCACGACATGAATTAAATGCCGAACGGATCATGAGCGAGGTGCAGCGAGTTTTACAGTCAAACGAAAACGTCAATCTAAAGGATGGAATGAGTGTCCATCTGGTTCACGTTGGCATGCCGCAGGGTGGGGTTGCTACTCGGAAGAGGAAACACTTTGGTTTCAAATTGTCGAAATTCCTTGACAGCAAGCGATGCGTCCTTCGCATCCAAAACAAAGACTTCTTGTGCCTGGCTCGTGCTTTGGTGACAGACATGGCACGTCAAGAGAAACATCCCGACTGGAACTCGATTCTCAAGGACGCCAGCGTCAAAGCATCTTGGCTAAAGATTTACACCAGAAGGCCGGAGTTCCAGAGGGTTTCTGTGGACTCCCAGAGGTGGCCAAGTTCCAACAAGTAATTAGAGACTATCAGATTGTTGTCCTCTTCGCTGAACATTTTAACGCTATTATCTATGAAGGGCCCAAAAAAGACAAACAAATTTATTTATACCTTCGCCAAAAGCACTACGACATCATCACATCCGTTTCCGCGTTTCTTGGTAGAAATCATTGGTGTCTAGAATGCAAGAAGGGGTACGATAAGAAAGAAGAGCATCGTTGCAGTAAAGTATGCAAATGTTGTTTCACCGAGGGGTGTCAAGGGTATTTTCAGAAAGCACCGTGGAGAGAGTGTGGTACCTGTCACAGAATCTTTGCTGGTGACGACTGCTACGCTAACCACTGCCGACCCAATAAAGAAGGACAGTCGGTGTGCCAGAAATATTACAAGTGTACAAAGTGTCACAAAGTCATGTCGTATAAAAAAGAAACCCTGAAGCTCACGCGTGTGGTGAAAAGATGTGCTGGAATTGCGAAGAATTCGTCGACCCCAACACACACCGTTGCTACATGAAACCCATCGAGTTTCAAGACAGTGACGAAGTAGAAAGTCCGGAAGGCCAAGAAAATCAGGAAAAAAGAAGAAAAACAGACAAAAACGAAGACGTGTTGCAGAGGAGTTGATCGATGATGACGTGGAGGAAGGTGATGAACAAGAAGGGCAAGAATATTTGTTCTTCGATATCGAGAGCAGGCAAGACGAAGGACGGCATATCGCAAATTTATTAATCGCGCGAGACGAAACGGGGTTTGAAATGGTGTTTAAGGGGATGATTGTGTTGACCAGTTTGGTTCTTGGCTACTGGATGGAACTCATGAAGGTGCTATCGTCATCGCTCACAACCGCAGAGGTTATGACGGGTTTCTCCTCTGTGAATATTTCTACAAAGAGTGTCTATTACCAAGTCTGATCCTGAACGGTGCCAAGATCATGTTTATGGAACTCGAACAAGCCAACATCAAGTTCCGCGATTCTCTCAACTTTTTACCTATGCCACTCAAAAAGTTACCAAAAACATTTGGGTTGACAGAACTCAAAAAAGGTTACTTCCCCCATTTCTTTAATCGCAAAGAAAATCAAAACTACGTTGGTCCACTGCCTCCTATTGAAAACTATAACCCAGACAGCATGAAAATCGAAGAAGATGATGAAAATAAACATGAAGAGTTTCTGGCGTTGTATAAAGCATTAGAAAAGGCTGAATATGTGTTTGACTTCGCGCATGAAATGGAAGAATATTGCCGCAGCGATGTGGACATTTTGCGAAGATGTTGCCTCAAGTTGAAACAACTCATGGAAGAAACTTGCAATCTTTGGAGCTGGGGTATCGTGTTGTTCGACTGATCGAAGTTTGGCATTTCCCTGAGAAATCATCCAACCTCTTTTCAGGGTAAGTCAAGCAGGAAGCAAGTGGTTGGCCAAAGTGGTGTGTGACTGAGGAACAGAAAACACGATACATACGAGAAATGAACAGAACGAAGGCATCAAACTGGATCAAGATAAAATCAAGAAAAATCCTGGTCTACGTTCATTGGCCAAATTAATGCTAAACAGTTTCCGGTGAAAATTTGGTCAACGCGACAATATGCCACATGTGGAGCTCGTCAAAGATTAAGAACGCTACTTTCAACCCCTTACATGCCAATCCACACAGGTTAAAAACATTCAATTCGTCAATGATGAATGTGTAGAGGTGTACTACACAATGGGAGATGGTTTCGTATCTACCTCTGACAAAACCAATATTGTGATTGCTGCCTTCACGACCACGCATGCCAGACTAAAGCTCTATTCTGTACTTGAACGTCTACAGACAAGAGTGCTTTATTTTGACACCGATTCCGTCATCTTTACAAGCCAGCCTGGTGAATGGATGCCCCCACTGGGAGATTATCTGGTTGAACTAACCAATGAACTTAAAGGTGATGACTATATTACCACCTTTGTCTCTGGGGGACCGAAAAATTATGCCTATCAAACCAAGAATGAAAAAACAGTCTGCAAAGTGCGAGGCTTTACTCTGAATTTTCGTGGTTCTCAAAAACTCAACTTCAACACCATGTGTGCCCAAGTGTGTAACCCAGATGGAGAGGAGATCGTCATTGAGAATCCACACGTCATCAAACATGACGCCCAAACAAAAGCAATTCACACTGTCAAGTTGGAAAAGAAATACAATCTCGTCTACGACAAGAGAGTGGTTCATGGTTTCACAACACTTCCTTACGGTTACCGCTGAAGTGATAAAAGGGGAGGTTGGAGGCCATCTGAAGCTCAAATCATATCGAGCTGTCAACATGAACAGGTTGTATTTCTACGTGGTTCGTGCTTGTGCCCAACACTCTTTCTCACAGTACGCATTTTGCACTATATCACGTGACCATTGGCCAGATATTCTCAAGCACCTTGAACCGATGAATTATGGCCGCTTGTTGGTTTTTTATGCTTACATGAATCAAAGTAACGTCACACTGGCTGAACAATACGGATTTCATCAAACATTGCGTGTGACGTATTCAGCACATTACCCTTCCACCTGGTGGATGTTTTGGCAGATTATAAAAGGGATATGGACAAACGTTTCTCATCAGTTGTTTTGAAACCATGGGAGGTGTCACAAGTCGTCTTTGTAGAAGTTCATCGCCTACCTTGGCTTTAAGTGATATATGTCAGAGGATGCGTTGTTTAGTTGCATGTTGCGGCAGCGAAGTACACATCGATTTTAGAGATGCTCCAGAAGAGCAGGAAGCGGATAACCAAGAAGAAGAAGACCAGCAATCGGAAGAACCGTCTATTAGAGAAACTGTATTATGAATTTAATCGTCCTTCAGCTTTAGGTGGCGTAGAAAAGTTGTACCGTGCTGCTCGTCAATATGTAATTACCCGTTCGCAAGTACTTCGTTGGTTACAATTACAACCAGGCTACACCCTTCACAAGCCTGCAAGAAAACACTTTCGTCGTAATCGAGTTTTTGTCAATGGTCTTGACGAACAGTGGCAGGCTGATTTCGCAGATCTGTCAAGTTTAAGCCGATGGAATCGTGGATACAAATATTTATTGACTTGCATCGATGTCTTATCGAAATATGCATGGGTAGTGCCGTTGAAGACTAAAACGGGGACGGCTTTGGTGGCTGCATTAAAGAAAATATTTCGACAAGGACGTAAACCTGAGAGATTGCAAACAGATGCTGGTACCGAATTCCTGAATAAAACCTTTCAAACATATCTCGAAAAAGAAGGTGTTTGTCATTTCGTGACATACAACGAG
>JAJGOT010000954.1:0-2500 GCA_022457155.1 Cladopsammia gracilis
ATAACGGTTTATTAAGGTCTCCCCCAGTTCACACAGAAGCGTTAAATCGCGTCATTAAACCCTTATTTAGGGTGGGGTCGTAGCGCAACGACTCTGTTCAATTGGAAAGGCCAATCAATTTCACGCGCTTAAGGGCGCTTTCTGGGGGTTAAAACCGGTTATGGGTGGTTGAGCCAAATAAAGGGGCTGGGTGGTTGAAACCGCTTTCGGGCGGTTAAAACTGGTTGTTAATGGTTTAAGCTGGTTCTGGGGCTTAAATAAGCCTCGTGGAGTAAAACAAAAGACCCCAGTAGTATAAGGTGAGGGGGCAGAATACTCACCAAACAAAATAAGACTCCATCGGTAGCGATGAATGCCTATTTCCCCCAATTGGTGACCTAACCTGCAGGCCGACTGAAAGGAGGCCTGTAGGTGATGGTCACAAATGGGGGAAATAGGCATTCATCACTGTCGATGGAGTCTTATTTTGTTTGGTGGTATTCTGCCCCCTCACCTTATACTACTGCGTTCGATTAATGCCTGCCGATCCTGGATCCTTACTCTAGCGTAAGAATATCCGGATTTTGGTAAGTTTATCCCACCATGTCGCTACCAAATCAAGTTATCTCGCATAGCGAAACATAGCAGCCAGGGCAGACGCGGCACAAGTAGTTGCCGTAATAAATGGGGAAGGAACGCGTGAAGTGTAATGTCGTATAATATTACTAAGCCTTGCTGATTTTAACTTGTAATTTCAATGTTTTTCTGTTTTACGGGGTCTTCGTTTTCGTACTACGAAAACGAAGACCGGTCTTAGGTCTTAGGTCTTCGTTTTCGAGGGTCTTCGTTTTCGTAACACCCTGCACTTTCCCACTTTTCCCAAGGGACTGCCAAGCACTTTTCTTTTATACCGACAACTACAACAAACTTCAAAGGATTTAATTTTTTTTTCTGCTACCAAACTTTCCCTACCGTCTCCATACACAGAGTAAATACAGGTTTCACTGTACACAATAACTCTTAATTTGACAATATGCCATAGACATATTCATCTATCCCAATAACCAAAAATTAAAATCCCCCCTTTCAACTGCCGAACGCACTACCCTAATCTCCGATTACTCCTAGTAATAATAATAATTTTATCAATGCAGGGGAGATGTTTGTTTTACGGATTAGCGGAGATTTAAAGAATTTTCAAGGATTTCCATGGTAAAAAAGATACATTTTTCGATGGGAATTTATGTTGATATCAATCTCTGATTGACTTTTTCTTTGTGCTCTCGTTAGTTTGGAGAATTGTTTGTAAAAAGTGCTTAAATTCAGTTGTATTGTTTTCTTGAATTTCATCGAAGACAGCGCTATAATTGGTACACGTTTTGCTGCTTTTAAACATAAACTTATTGAGATTTGAATAAAATTTTTCGAAAGAAGATTGTGTTGTGCAATTTTATTTGTTTGTTCATTCATCACATAGGTTGAAAAGCGATTTTATGTAAACAAAACAAGACTTGGATTTCATAGTAACTGTTCTAACTTCACTCGCGTCGCCTTATGCAAATGTGTTTGTGTATTTTTTGCAATTTTGATTTCCAAATCAGTTTCTCGGGCAATTTTTGGTACGTAACAAGTGTATTCTATTAGGGAATTAGTCGTACTAGTTATTCTAGACCCAGAAAAAAATGTTTTTGTGAACTTTTGTACCGTCTAGATGTACTGTGCAGACGCTCGCGTAATTCTGTTTTTGAGAATTGCTAAAATTGAAAAATAGCCCGGTCGTCAATCTTAATTCTTGTGCTTCCGACCTTTCACCTTAGTTAAGCTTATCATCGGCTTTCTGTTGAAAGAGCGACGCTGTTAGGTTCAGGCTATCTATATATATTAGCTAATCGCCAATTGAGTTTCGCTTAACTCATTACATTTTCATGAGCTAACAATTTTGCAGCGTAAGCGCCATTAGACCCTCACAAAAGTATACGCAAACAAAAACTGATGTTGAGCTTAGCGGCAATTATGTTAAGGTATTAAATACCGAGGGTTGGTTGTAGCTGTCAAATTTGTTCGTTGAACAAAAAAAACCGTTCTCAACAGCCTCAGAAACACCTTCGTCATTGAAAACAGGAAAGACTGAATCCTGATAAGAAACATCTACTTCATTCTTTACAAAAAAAAAACCGACAGTGTTTTAAAGCCTTATTAAACAGGAAAATGTAGTTTCATACATTTGTTTTATTTTTATTTTTTGCTTAGCAAGAATCAGTGAAGTTATGAAGCGGTAAAAGCTTCTATAGAGCTTCAACGGTTGAGTTGCATGTAGAGCACGTTTCCGTGTCAAAAAGCGGCCAAATTTCGTTCATTTGAATTGTTGAACATTCATCACTATACGTACACTTAAACAGTTCACTGGTGTTGAAGTGGTTTCTTTTATTCTGGTCTAATGTATTCTGTGAATCGTGTGGCTGTTTTTACCAAATGCCGACCGTTCTTAACGATCTTCTAAACTGAAGGAATCTGATCATGT
>JAJGOT010000954.1:7500-102500 GCA_022457155.1 Cladopsammia gracilis
CAAGATTTAAAAAGCGTTTGTTCTATTGGGCAGTTTAAACGGGGTATTAAGAAAGTATCTGAGATATCGGATTCCCACACGGCAATCATGTAAAGCAGTTGTACTAGTTTTAATTTTTAATTATTAACTTAACTGATGATTCTCCGTGTTTAAATAAAGATTTACATTACATTACATTACATTACATTACATTACATTACATTACATTACATTACATTACATTACATTACAGATTTTCCAACATATTTTCATTCCAATTCGCCTAATACAACGACGCCCAAGTATACGCTCCCACAACGCCTTGTTCCTTTCTAAATGAGGTCTCGATTTACACTTGCGAGTCGATACTCAGTTTACGTTTGGTTGGTTTTGGAGAAAAATAACAGATCGAGTAAGCGTGAAATCGTCGCATGTAACGCGAAATATGTTTTCAACTTGTTGTTTCTTTCCTCTACTCGAAAGATACGTTAACTGTTGTGTCGAACAATATCTCTTTTATTATTCTACCCCAATAAATTAATTCTAAAAATGAGACTGAAGCAAATGTGGCTGAATTTTACTGAGAAAGTTCGCATTTCAGTTCTAATATATACAGATAGGTTGAGCCTAACAGCGTCGCTCTCTGAACAGAAAGCCGATGATCAAGCTTAAGGTGGCTGAACACAGTTTCACTGTACCTTTGCGTCATGCATTGTCATTTTAAAACTACTAACATCTGGGCGCCCAAAATTGGTGAGGCATACGATTAAGCAACAAGCTATATATTTTGATATTTTTGTTGAGCTTTTAGGGTGTTGTCATGGCAACACGGTGGATTGTAAATCAGCCTGCAATATTTGGTTTCGTTTATTTTCAGAAAATCTAGTCATTAGATTTGGTTCATCATTTGTCTGTGTTGAGTTCAACTTTCAAGGACGAGACAAGGAGCTCTGAGTAGTAACAAGTTTAATCGCCAACTGACTCGAACGAACCCGTGCGTTCGCTATAAGATCCTAATTAGCATATAAACCGTCATTTCACTTTGATATAGCGGGACCGGTAATCAATCACCAAGAGATAGGTGCGACCCTTCAGGGTAAATAGATCCGTTCCAAGTACCTGCCAGGGACGGTCTGGGACAGCAGACGGAATGAGCGGTTCAGGTCGTTGGACTCTGTGCTCCACACACTTGCGACAGGATTGGATCATATCTTCCAGTTGTCGACTTAAACCAGGCCACCCGACAGATGACTTTGTGCGTTGGCGACACTTGGTGATTCCCTGGTGACCTTCATGGATACAATCCAGCATCTCGAGCCTCAGGCTGGATGGAATAATGATCCTTGAAGACTTCAGAAGTAATCCATGGTTCATAGTAATTTCACCTCTCACGGACCAATAGGGCTTAACTGCACTTGGAAGTCTGTGCTTATCTGGCCAACCTTCTCTGATATATTCGGTCAGCTGTTGGCAGACTTCATCTTCCAATTGACGCTCTCTGATTTCACGCAGACGGATGTCTGACGCTGGCAACTGGGCAAGAACACTGTCAACATACAAATTTATTTCTTCTCCTCCACTCTGGCTTGGTGGTGATTCAACTGGAGCGCGTGACAGGGTATCAGCAGCCACGAGTTCCTTTCCGGGGACGTGCGATATGGTATAATAAAACTTCATCAACCTCAACCTCAGACGTTGTATGCGTGGCGGCATCTCGTCCAAATTCTTGGATCCCAGTAGTGGTACGAGAGGCTTGTGATCCGTCTCTATGTGAGATGACTTTCCAATCAGGTAGTCTGATAGCCTCTCGCACGCCCATGTAGTCGCGAGGGCTTCCTTCAAAATCTGGGCATATCTGCATTCCACCGGTGTCAGAGCCCTTGATATGAACGCCACTGCGTTGCTTTCTCCATCATCCTGCTCTTGAGTGAGCACCGCTCCGAGGCCGTAAGAGGAAGCATCTGCCGACACTGTTGTCTTTCTCCTTGGGTCATAAATGGCCAGTGCTGGTGCTGAGACAAGGGCACCTTTAATTATATCGAAGGCATCTTGCTGAGCATCGCTCCACAGCCAGGCATTCTTCTGACTGAGGAGATCTTTCAGAGGTTGGTTGATGCTGGCCATTCCCCAGTTGATTTGCCATCCCCAGAAATCGCCTCAGCTCACTGACGTTGGTTGGTTCCTTTAGGTCCTTAACGGCTGACACTTTGCGTGGGTCAACCTGGATTCCATGTTTTTCCACTAAGTTTCCAAGGAACACCACGGTCTCCTTAGAGAACTCGCATTTCTCCAGATTACCCTATTCAGACTGGGCTTTTTTAGGCAATCTGTGACTGGGAGGGGGGCTCCTCGGACCCCCCCTTCATATCTCTGGAACCAGTAAGGCTAGGACCATGAAATTTTCACACAATGTTCATCTCCATACAAGGAAACCTCACACCCAGTTTTGACCTGCCACACCCAATTATGACGTCACAACGACGTCATTTTTGTTTTCCGACGTTTCTTTGATATTTTTCCATTCAGATACTTAAAATATCAAATATAACTGTAATATCATCTCTTTAATATTAAAACATAATAAATACAAACAAGGACACACTTGTAAAGCGAGAAAAAGCAAAAAAAGGCGATAAAACTATAATTTTGAAATTATTGTCCGCCATCTTGGATTTCCTTTTTTTTCGTTTAAATTAAAATTTAAAAAATATCTAAAAGAGAAAAGGATCAGAATGTATAAAACACGTATCAAACTAATGTCTATTATCCAAACAATGAACTTAGAAGCGTTATTTAATAAATAGTACAACATTTTTCTCTATAAGTAAAAGAGAGCAAAAATTTGCCTACCCCTCCCCCCCAAATATTTGATGTTAAAAATTTTTGATGTCTTTCAAGAACTAGTCACAAGAAAAAACTATTCTAACAAGAAAATGCACTATAAGTCAAAGAACAAGATCTTAAAATAAAAAATTCACCATATTTTAATATTTTGAAAACCTATGTGTCAAAAACCGGTTGCCATGGCAACATGGTTAATCACACTGACATGTTATGGATTCAAAATGTCCCTAGATAAATTCTAGGAAAAGTCAAAAAATTTCATCCTCATAGCTATTTCGGTGTAAGAGTTATCACAATTTTACTGGAGGGCGGGTTCGAAAAGCCCCCCCCCCAGTCTGAATAGGGTTAAGGGTCACGTTCGCTTCTTCCAGTCTCTTGAGAACCGCTTCCAATCTCTCGTCATGCTGAGCTTGGTTCTCGCCATAGACCAGTATGTCGTCTGTTTGACACTCCACACCCTCGAGTCCTTCGAGGACGCGTTGCATGGTTCTCTGAAAATGTTCTGGGGCCGACGAAATCCCGATTGTCTTGCCATGTTCACCGCCGTTTCTAAATTCAAATTCGCATCCATCTGCAGTTTTTTACTGAGCTTAGCATTCTGCAAGCCAACAACCAGTCGATCGCGAATCATCTCGTCGCGAAGTGTTCCATACTCGCAGTATTCGACCAGGCAGTACAGTGAAGTGATAAATGACTCGACAGGCTCATCAGTTCCTTGAACCCGTTGATTGAATTTGGCTCGCTCGTATATCGTGTTCCTTTTCACCACAAAATGATCTGCAGGCATTTCGAACTCGCTGAAAAAAATTATCCCTCTCCTGACATCATGTTGAGTTCAACTTTCAAGGACGAGACAAGGATCTCAGAGTAGTAACAAGTTTAATCGCCAACTGACTCGAACGAACCCGTGCGTTCGCTATAAGATCCTTATTAGCATATAAACCGTCATTTCACAACATGTAACTCGATTAGCATATTACTGTAATTAGCATATTACTTCGATTACACAACAGTCTCCAGTAAACTCGTAAAAATATTCGCATGTTAACACTGGTTTCATGTAATTTTAGCAGAGGGATCTTTCGTAATTTGTGGTTTAATATGTTTGCGTTTTGTAAAAATCTCCTCTATTAGATTTTAAATTGTGATGGCAGGTGAGTTCGGCATATTCGGAACTATTATTGTGCCAGACTTCGTGAAATTCTAACGAGTGGTTCCGTAGAAATCAGCATATTTCCGAGGAAAGTCGCTAACACATCCTGTCACAATTTTTTGGTCAACTGCGCATGCGTTGCATTTGACTGGGTTCTCGATCCAAAGACCAAAACGACCAAAAAGGCAGCGTATTTCTTCAATGGTTCTATAAATTATCTATTAATTCAACAAACATTTTTACGAACAACAAATTGCTTGATCTTAAGACGAAAAATAGCACTTCCGCGATCCACGCTGAACAAAATAAAATGATCGCTGAATAGGCGCCACGTTTGTTTTTCTCAAAACTCTGCACGTGCTGACTCACGTAAGCAGCTGAAATTGAAGAGTGCGTGCAAACTGTGTTCAGCCACCTTAACTAAGGTGAAACGTCGGAAGCACAAGAATTAAGATTGACGACCGGGCTATTTTTCAATTTTAGCAATTCTCAAAAACAGTACATATTACGCGACCGTCTGAACAGTACATTTAGACCGTACAAAAGTTCACTAAAACAACTTTTTCTCGGTCTAGAATAACTAGCATGGCTTATTTCCAAATAAAATAGACCTGTTGAAATTGATTTGGAAATCAAAATTGCAAAAAATACACAAATATGATTGGCACTGGCGACGCGAGTGAAGTTAGAACTATAAACTCCAAGTCTTGTTTTGTTTACATAAAATCGCTTTTCAACTTATATAATGAATGAACAAACACATAAAAATGTAAAACACAATCTTCTTTCGAAAAATTTTATTCAAATCTCAATAAGTTTATGTTTAAAAGCAAATCGCGTACCATTTATAGCGCATCGAGGCCGAACTGTCTTTGAAATTTAAGAAAGCAATGCAACTGAATTTGAGCACGTTTTATAAACAATTATCCAAAACTAACGAGAACACGAAGGCAAGTCAATCAAAGATTGATATCAACATAAATTCCCATCGAAAACATGTATTTTGTTTTACCTTTAAGTTCCTCGACTACTTGGAAATTCTTTAAATCTCCGTTTCTTCAGTTCTGAAACCCGAAGTGAGAAACATCTGCCCGCATTGCTCCCGCATTGATAAAAACGTATGAAGTTCCTCGAAGCAAGATTTTATCCCTGAAAGCTCCTCTTTCTCCATTATAGCGGCTTCTGAATATCCCTTAATTAGTATTCCTGTCTTGACTAGCAAACCGCGAAAAAATGCAGGGAAATAACGACTTTAATTTGGAACGGTTTTCTCCGCTAACTAAACACAGCTCCAACTAAAGTGTTTACCGAGCTGACGTGACTTTGGCCATGTAGCCGCGCGAGAAAAAAAGCCTTGCTTTGGTTTCAAAATTGCTAAGATCCCGGATGTTGTGTGGCGTCGTACGCGCATGTTTTGCGACGTCATGGGCGCCCGCGAGCTTGTCCTGCGCGACGGACCCTCGCTCGCTCGGACACACATGTTGCGGACGCGCGGACGCGAAACATTCCGCTAGCCATGACCATGAAAAATGACGGGCATTGGTTCTATGAGTATGGGGCTCCGCAGCGGGCCTTCGGTCCGCGAGAACTCCGCTATAAGCTCCCTTGTCGTGCGATCACTTTAAAAGCGGCGTTGCTAATCCAGAGTCTTGGACAAACAGTGGACTGATTTCCCTTTCGTAAACGGTCGATGCCATTTTTGACGGTCCATGCCATCCCCCCGGGAATCAAGCTTGCCGTCTAATTATTAATTTGAACGCCCTTCTGTAGCCAATCAGATGGCGAGTTTGGTTAATCACGCTGGACTTAATTTTCGCGATAATCGCGATTGCCAAAAACAAATCGCGAAATTACATTGTAAAGACCAGCGGAAAAACATTATCGCGAAATTTAACATCCTGCTATGAAACCCTTTGAATTTATTACTTTTAACATAAAATTCCTACAACAGCGAAATTTCTAACGTGGAACCAAACTCTGACACCAGTTTTCTTCTGAGGTGTTTCCTGGTCGATTCTCTCAGCTTTTCTATGCCTCTGGATTGAAGAAAGGACTCCAGCTTCTTTGTTAACTCCATCATAGTTATTACGACCTGCGAATCTAGAACATCAGTTCTAATAAAACGAAACAAATCCGAAAAGGCATCATACTCAGCATCATCCCCGGGCTCACTTTTCTCTCGGTGTTGCTGTTGAGTGGGCCTGGTATAATCACGGTAGCAGGATCTATGGTAATGTGCTTCTGCTGCGACGATATCTCTACTTGTAATTGCCAGGATCCTCTTGTCACATCTAGCAGTAGCTATCTGACGCAGCGTCTGGTCCACTCTTAGCTGAGTAGCTTTGACGAGCTTCTCTAGTGTACGGTTTACATACTTGGGCCTCTCACAGAAAATGCACTCCTGTTGATAGACATGGGATGAGGAGGCCACACTTCTTTTTCTCGGCGTTTCAAGTGAAGATTCATCTTTATGGATTTCCCCTTCCAATGCATGTTTTCTTTTGAGCGACTCCAAATCCCTCTTGATAGTAAAGGCACTGCGACATTTCCTATGGTAGAATATCTCAGGTACTTCCCCTTCTCGGGTATTTCTTGGAATTTGAAGAACAGCCTCGTGTTTTCGAATCTTTGCCGCTTCTAACAACGTTGCCCAAGAATCATAACTTTGGGGGCTGATCAAGTGGTCATCTTCAATTTTCAAACCTTCCTTATGAATGATGCAAAATGCTTCTTTACGTCTATCCATATGGCTGCTGACATTGGCTGTATTAGTCGAATAAAAAAGACAAAGCCTATTTTAACAGTTTTTAGCCCATGGCTTCATAAATCATTAGTTTTCTTAAGATTTTCCAAGATGACTAGTTAAATATGTGACTGGGAAAATATACATTTCCTTGCATTATAAAAACAAAATATGAGGTATTTACCAGTGTAGTTATATACCCTTAATTACCACTTAATTGCCCTTATTTGCATTTAAAAACACCGAACTAAATGTCCAGTACTGCGATGATTTTTTTTTTGGCTAGGCAGCCATCTTGAAAATTGTGGTAGAAATGTACATGTTAAGATTCATTAATCTGAAGTAAACCTTTCAGGAAAAACCCCCTCAATAAAACGAGGTAAATCATTACATTCTGGCCAAATGTAATCATGGGGTGAGATTTTTTAGTCAACAAAAGTTCTATGTATGGAAAACAAGGCCAAAGATCCTCATTCAGTTTGTGGCCGCCATCTTGAAAACTTACAGATATCAAAGAGACGAAATAATTGCCTTAAAGTTCCTTTTGTAGGAAGATGAATGGATAAAAAGCTTATGCCTAAGGTGAAAATCATCTTTTTAGTGTAAAACATTCATTTTGGAGTGTAACAATAAGAGAATTTTCCAAGACCTGAAACTTACCTCACGTTCGAAGAAAGCTCACTGGACAATGTCAGCAGTTGGTACTGTGGGCTCAACTTACAAAAATTACACAGGCAGCCCAGGAAATGAGAATTAAGTTCTGGGTTTTAATAGCCCACGTTCGATATATAAAAATTCTAACATGACTCCAAGTCTTTCCCGTCACATCTCTTAATCAGGTTTGGTTTTCTTTTTACTCAAGACTCTTTTGGGAATTAATTACGGGACAATGGAATCGTGAAAAATTTGCAGTTTATCCATAAACCTTTGAGTCGTGTTAGAAATTTGATATATCGGACATGGGCTTTTGGCAATCTTAATTCCAAACGCCATTTTTGTTTCGGTACTGCATTCAAAATTAGTGACATAATTTCTCCCCTCCCACCGCCCCTTCCCCCCACCCCTCCCCCCCCCACACACACACACACACACACAAGGTCAAAGACAACTTGACTATAATTCTGAGACCTCAAGCTGAAATTCATTACAAAGGAAATGCTTGCAACTTATAATTAAACATATTTATGGATGTTCTAGGCACCTCTTGAAGGAGAAAATAAATACATACCACCATAAGCGGACATACCGACCCACCCCTCCCCCCCAAAAAACACAGAAGATGGCACTTTGTCCCATGCTATCACACATATTTATAAACTATAGGTGAAGTACATTAAGAAAACCCACAACATTCTTTGTCCATCAATATGGTACCGACAACCCCTCTTGGCTCATACACTAAAAAGATCCACATCGCAAATGCTGATGTGTAGTATAATGGTGTGCTTTGTTTTGTTATGGTTCTGTTTTCTGCACTCACCGACAGGGAAGCCTGTAGACCACACCATCTTGTGTCCTTTATTTGAACCAAGTGGGACCTTAGTCTACATCTTTTTTATACATTCTTAGAGTTTGTATTGGCGGTTTCTTATTCGATGGTGCCTACAAATATTGTAGGCATGTTTTCTAGATTGGCAAGTTAACAAAAAACTTAAGCACACGCAATGGATTTGTACCATCGACATATTTTGGAACAATGTTCAGTGGACATTAAATATAAAAGCGAAAGATGAATCCAAACATATTCTGACATAGATTTGCTGGCATATGTGCATGTGAATGGTAAGCATCAGTTCAACAACAGGAACATCGATCCGTTTTCGAATGTAAAACAAAAATCAAGATACGGTGCTATATTTGTAGGCACCATCGAATAAGAAACCGCCAATACAAACTCTAAGAATGTATAAAAAAAATGTAGACTAAGGTCCCACTTGGTTCAAATAAAGGACACAAGATGGTGTGGTCTACAGGCTTCCCTGTCGGTGAGTGCAGAAAACAGAACCATAACAAAACAAAGCACACCATTATACTACACATCAGCATTTGCGATGTGGATCTTTTCGCTGTTGTAGGAATTTTATGTTAAAAGTAATAAATTCAAAGGGTTTCATAGCAGGATGTTAAATTTCGCGATAATTTTTTTCCGCTGGTCTTTACAATGTAATTTCGCGATTTGTTTTTGGCAATCGCGATTATCGCGAAAATTAAGTCCAGCGTGATTAACCAAACTCGCCATCTGATTGGCTACATAAGGGCGTTCAAATTAATAATTAGACGGCAAGCTTGATTCCCGGGGGGACTCAACAAAGCTTTATACTAGGAAACTCTGTCCCGATGTCCAAACCCTTACCCTGTTATATGCCATTTTTGACTAGGTCGATAGAAACGGAGAGCGAGCCGTCTAATTGTTTTAGGTCTTTGAACACAACCACGGAACGGAATCGCATTTATAACTCGACAAAAGACAATTTTAACGGTAACCAGCTTTGTTGCAATACTGAATGAACACAACACGCTTTCGCTAAATAGTAACGATCATAAAAGTTCCATACGGTCATCTTGTGAAAACGTAAGAGTATGGGATGTCTCAATAAAGTTGTTTGTAAATAGTACAAAAATAATCAAATGAAGAATGATCCTCGCAGTTATGAACGCAATTTAAGCAATTGCGAAAAGAAGCCTGAAAAAAATTCAGGAATTCAACGGGGTTCGAACCCGTGACCTCGCGATACCGGTGCGATGCTCTACCAACTGAGCTGTGAAGCCACTGACGTTGGGAGCAGGTCAATTGTAGGTTCATATGTTCCCGTGAAAGGAAGGAGTGTGAAATGATATATATGAAATAAATCATATTTGAACTGCGGAAATGAAATCAAATGAAGAATGATCCTCGCAGTTATGAACGCAATTTAAGCAATTGCTCCCAACGTCAGTGGCTTCACAGCTCAGTTGGTAGAGCATCGCACCGGTATCGCGAGGTCACGGGTTCGAACCCCGTTGAATTCCTGAATTTTTTTCAGGCTTCTTTTCGCAATTGCTTAAATTGCGTTCATAACTGCGAGGATCATTCTTCATTTGATTTCATTTCCGCAGTTCATATATGATTTATTTCATATATATCATTTCACAGTACAAAAATAGTCAGTCATCAGCGTGCCTACACTTAGTGCCCTGGGGAGGGAGGGTACTCCCTATAATAGACTTTACGGGGGCTCCGCCCAAAAGGGGTACCATTTTCAGGCTGGAGCCGGGTATTTAAAGGGATAAGGGTTTTTTACGAGCTGAAGCATAGGAAAGGGTAGAGAAAAATATCATTTTGGTATTTAAAAAGGCCTTTTTCAAATTATCTCGAACAGACCAACCTGACGGCTTATTAATCGAAGTATTTGAAAAAGTTTAGTATTATTAGTCAAAACACTTTTTATCTTTTCTTTGTCATTACAACATGTATCAGGAATGCATTTCGGTCAGGAAAACATGAGGTCCGCAATTGATGTAAAAGTAATCCTTATTCACTATGTGATGTTCAGAGTATCTTGACTCTGTGAATTGAATAAATAATGTTGTTTGGTGAACATCTCTACTGGTAGTGTTTAATGTACTCTGACTCCACTAACACGTGACATTCAATGTGAAATAGTTTATTTAGGATGAGTCAATCATCTGATGAATGTATCCTAATAACTTATTATGTCTATTCTCCTGACCCTTTTAAATTTCATTTCATTTCAAAAGTTCAGAAAATTGGCAGCTACGAAAAAGCACAAAAATCCACCCTTTAGATGTGGCCAAAAAATGTGGAAACTTATCCGCCCGCCCCTCCCTATAACGATGCAGTGGCACTGGACCTTGGGGGCAAAGGAACAAACACTGCTAACATTACTTGATACTTGTATAACATTTCATTTCCCAACGTAACAAAAATAAAAAAAACTTGAACGAAAAAAGGCAACATTCGAGAAGACCGACCGACGTAAAATGATAAATATCTCCCGCCAAATCCTAAAATAGTCCCGAGATGTCCCATGACGACACGCAAGCCTATATATCGTGCCATCAGAATAACAGTTTCTGACTAGTTCGTTCCCACGTCACTCAGATGTCAGAAATTACATATTCTGACTCCACTAACACGAGACATTCAATGTGCAATAGTTTATTTAGGATGTCATTCAGTTATCTAATGAATGTATCCTAATACAGACAAAGAAAGGGACATGAATGAAATAAGAAATTAAGGAAATTAAATATCTAACATTTTCGAAACTAACTAGAGTCCAAACTGTCACACCAGCATTTATATCGGACGCTGACGTCCAGCCGGCCCTTAACGAATGGGTACTGAATAGATAAATGTCCGGCACAATATATTTAAACTATTCTCAAATAACCCGTAATACTTGAATATATAACTGATCAATAGTAATAGTGTCATAGCCACTATGAAAACCAATGTCTCTATAATTAATCCTCAATACTGAAAATTCCCGCAAGGGTAAGTATAAAATAAACACATTCTTTAAGTCAAGAAATATAATTATCTCAATTCAAAGCCTCAAAAGCTTTCTTGTCAAATCAGCTGAAATAGGCTCTCTATGTTGTTGTTGTTGTTGTTGTTGTTGTTGACCAAAACGGGTTCTATTTTTCGCAGCCCTATTAACAGAATGAACAATAGGACTATCGGTAAGCGAGAGAATGCTCGCTATCTATCAAAGGTAAGTATAAAATAAACACATTCCTCAAGTTAAGCAATACAGTAAACACCCGCATATAAGAACACACAATTTCGGAGGTCAGGCTGATTGAGTTCTTATTTATCGGGTGCTTAGTGACAAGTCGGGCTCAAAATGTTCTTAAAATGTTCTTAAATTTTTATTTAGTAATACTATCCAAAACATGTTGCTAGAGGTATAATTAGCATAGAAAAAAGTACTCAATACCAAAACAATACAGCTTGACAGCTGATAGAGTTATGTAGTTATTTGACAGCAAACATAAACTTACATGTTTTGTAATTATAACACTTTTTCCATTTTATAAGAACATGATAAAATTATTTTCATGCTCATCTTGTTCTTATACAAATGAGGCTTTATTGGCCAAATTGCAGCCTGGTGTTCTTAATCCATTTGTTCTTATATGCGGGTGTTTACTGTATATCAATTCACAGCCTCAAAAGCTTTGTTGTCAAATCAGCTGAAACAGACTCTCTTTGTTGTTGTTGTTGTTGTTCAGTGTTGTTGTTGACCAAAACGGGTTCTATTTTTGGCATCGCTACTAACATCATGAATAATAAGACTATCGGTAGGCGAGAGAATCCTCGTTATCTATCTACATTATGAGCCCATTGAATGTCATAAATAGGTTAATCCTTTAACTCCCAAGAGTGCCAGACATCAAAATCCAAGAAAACTCCCAAATTTCATTTTGTGAAATATTGAAAAACAAATGGTACCATGGTACTGCTGAAGAGGTTTCATTTGAATGGTCACTCAATTGAATTTCGTTGGCAGACTCAAAGTTACAACTACACTACATGTCTCCATAATTGACTCTGGGAGGGAAAGGGTTAATCTACTACATAACGGGAGTGCGTAGTGTCCAATAAATGCTGCAGGTACAAGGCTACATTCTCCGCGTTGGCAGGATAAACTTGAATGTCATCTCTAGACCAGGCAAAGTTCTCCCCTCCAGCAAAAGCCCCTCTGCATGAATCGGTGGTCCCTGTGGTCCTGAAAGCAATGAGTGCCGACTCCAATCTGAACGCCAACTCCTTTAATAACGGGTCGCAGAAATCTGCGAAAGGTGCACATGCACCGCAGCTGAGACCATCTGGAAGGAACAAAATAAAGAAAAACAAATAAACAACAAAGATAACGAGAAGGAAAAAGATAGAATTAGTAAAACCTACAACTGCATAAAACAAGAGGACCCTTACGTAATATATACAACAGCTCCAAAACGAACTAAAAGTCTTCGAACGGTACACCCCTTATGGGCTCAAAATATATGTTACACCATCGACGAGCGCTAATAAGAAATAAAACTCGCCAACAACGAATCATAGTTACCACGGTGTGCTAAAACTAGCATACAAATTACGGACGCAAAACTCATGTAACACCACCGTGGGGTGATTACAACAAATTAAACTCGTCACCGGGGGTGCTCAAACTAATATACAATAACTGGCTCAAATTACATGTCAAACCACCAGGCGATTGTTAACAACACATGCAAATCAAACTCTCCGCCAAGGGGGCGTTCGCTAGCATACAAATAATAAACTCCTCGAGAAACAGGTCACATCACCAGGAGGTGTTCATGACAAATTACGTTCACTATCGATTCGTAGTGGCCTCATTAATAAAAATTTTCGATGTATTGCTATTCCATCAATATGACTGCACCTACACCCATATTCTTACCAACAAATCCAAACTAATAATTTTGGCTTATAGCTTCACTCCCATACTCGCCACCGGGGGGCGTTCGTTAGCATACAAACAACGGAGTCAAACTACTTGTCACACAAGTTAAACTCGACTCATTAGCTACTGGACCGCGCGAGGGGTGGGCTGGGGGGCTTTAGCCCCCCCCCCCCCCCACACTTTTTTTATCGGTGATGAATACACAGATGTGAGTAACAAAGAACAGTTAACCATCTGTATAAGATGGACTGATAAATAACTCGAAGCTCATGAAGATTTTCTTCGGTTTTATGACATACCAGACATAACTGAAGAGACTATAGTGTCGGCTATTAAGGATGTGCTGCTAAAACTGCAATTGCCATTAGCTAACTGCAGAGGGCAGTGCTATGACGGCGCGAGAAATATGCTTGGCCATAAAAGCGGCGTAGCTAAGAGAATTCAGGACCTTCAACCGAAGGCTCATCCCACTCAACGCCATGGGCACTCATTAAGTTTAAGTGTGAAGGACACAGCAAAAAACTGTAAGTTGCTCTCAGATACAATGGACACGGCAAAAGAAATCAAACTTTTTTGGGCCTCATTTAGGTGAGCGGCTGTTCTCACATACGGATAACTTGTCCAAAACATTACAACAGACAAGGATGTTTGCTATTAGTGGACAAAGAGTTGCAAATCTTACAAAGAGGTCCTGCAGAAGATGCGGAATGATGAGTGCTTCAAGTCGTTCTTTGACACAATTGTAATCAAAAGTAAAAAAAAACATCCTTCGATCTCGGAGCCAACCTTACCCAGGAAAAGACAAGCACCTAGCAGGTTTGAAATTGGAACGGGGGCCTCATCGCATCCTTCAACACCACGGGAACGTTACAGGCGCATATACTCTGAAGCGATTGACTTAATGGTCAACGCAATTGACCGTCGTTTTAACCAAGCAAGTTTCAATGTGTATGCAAAGAAGGATAAGTGTCTAAACTCCCAGGACTTTTCAACAAAGTTAAAGTTTCTTGAAACAAATTACCGCGATGATGTTCGTTTTGGAGCGTTAAATGCTCAACTGGAAATCTTCAAAGTGTTACTGAAGGACGGAGAATTTATCTGTTTCGATGACATCTTAGAAAAGATTAAGAAGTTGCCTGAACCTGAGAACATGATTAGTGAAATCGGCATAACCATCTGTAAACTGATTCTTGTGAATCCGCCAACCAGTGCAGCAGGCGAAAGATCGTTTTTTGCTGATCGAAGACTAAAAACGTGGCTTCGCTCGACAATGACACAAGCAAGGTTTAGCAATCTAACAATACTTAACGCCCACAAACAGAGAACTGACAAACTTTGCCTCATATCTGTTGCCAATGAATTTGTAACTTGCAGGAATAAACGTAAACGCAACTTTGGTACCTTTAAGGAATCAGACATAGAAATGTCCGTGTGAAACTCAGTTATTGTTTGGTAAAGCATTTTCTGTGTTGAAAATTGTTAACGAAAACCAAATGTTAGCCGCTTAGCTTAAGAATGTGTTCATTCAAATATTTATCTTCATGTCAGTTGCTGGTCAAATGTGAGGGCCAGCCTGTAGTACTTGATTCGTTAATCCAAAAGAAAATAAGCGCGTTTTAAAGTCGATTTAGTAATATTTTAAAGTTTACGCTACTATTAAACGTGTTATTATCTGGGTGAGAGTTTTTGACGCATTTCTAATTCTAGCCATTTCAGAAGAGCCAAATGTCAATTTTCCTCTGGGAGCATTCCCTGGGACCCCCCCACCCCAAACACCACATAGTTCGCTCATTCTTACACTTTTGTCTAGCCCCCCCCCCCACTTCAAATAACCTCGCGCGGTCCCTGGTGGAGCCTAACGAGCTCCAGGACCTCGAGTATAAATAAAGTATGTATGTATGTCACACCACACAGGGGGTGTTAACAACAAATCATGCTCGCCACCGAGGGGCGTTCGTTAGCATACAAACAACGGAATCCAACTACTTGCCACACCACACGGGGTGTTAACAACAAATCATGCTCGCCACCGAGGGGCGTTCGTTAGCATACAAACAAGGGAATCAAACTACTTGCCACACCACACAGGGGGTGTTAACAACAAATCATTCTCGCCACCGAGGGGCGCTCGTTAGCATACAAACAACGGAGTCAAACCACTAGTCACACCATACAGGGGGTGTTAACAGAAAATCATGCTCTCCAACTAGGGGCGTTTGTTAGCATACAAACAACGGATTCGAAGTACTTGTCACAGCACACAGGGGGTGTTCACAACAAATCATGCTCGCCACCGAGGAGCGTTCGTTAGCATACAAACAACGGAGTCAAACTGCTTGTCACATCACACAGGGGGTGTTAACAGAAAATCATGCTCGCCACCGAGGGGCGTTCGTTAGCATACAAACAACGGAGTCAAACTACTTGTCACATCACACAGGGGGTATTAACAACAAATCATGCTCGCCACCGAGGGGCGTTCGTTAGCATACAAACAACGGAGTCAAACTACTTGTCACATCACACAGGGGGTGTTTATAACAAATCATGCTCTCCAACTAGGGGCGTTTGTTAGCATACAAACAACGGATTCGAAGTACTTGTCACAGCACACAGGGGGTGTTCACAACAAATCATGCTCGCCACCGAGGAGCGTTCGTTAGCATGCAAACAACGGAGTCAAATTACTTGTCAAGTTGAGAACGGTGCCTGACACGGTTATAAGACAGTTATAAGACAGGCCAGCTCCTCCTTTGTTTCTTCTCCAGCATGTTCAATCATCATCTTTACCATTGTCTTTGCTTGTCATCCAGGATCTCTCTTACCATCCTCCAGTTTCCAAATGATGACCTTATTGGCTGGAAGCTCTGGGGGGCGTTCTTTAGCATGCAAATACCGAAGTCTAAGTGCTTGTCACACCACCGGGGGGTGTTAACAACAAATGACACTCTCCACCGGGAGGCGCTCGCTAACGTACAAACAACGGAGTTAAAATACTTGTCACACCACCAGGGAGTGTTAACGACAAATCATGCTTGCCACCAGGGGGAGGTCTTTAGCATACAAATAACGGAGTCAAAGTACTTGTCACACCACCGGGGTGTGTTAACAATAAATCATACTTGACAGCGCGTGGCATGCAAAAATGGAGAAAAGGAAAACTAGAGAGATAGATCCACAGGGGATACAAAACAAACTAATATAAATCCCTTAATTAAAGTATAAGCCGATACCTAAACAAAAAATCCCTAACTAATTATAATTGGCAAATAGAACATCGCCAACTAGGGAATAATCGTCGAAATCAATAAATCATATCGAAATGACTGATTTGCCCGAGAATTCTGGTCTCGATGAAGCCAATTAAGATCCAACTGCATATGATGCTCCAAAGCGAAAGAAAACTGCTTAAGACAACCTCCTGTAGAACCCTAACCATATTGCCGACCCTGACAATTCTAACAACGTTGTGATTATCAGTGTGCGAAGACACTCTCTTACCAATAAATTAGCATAAAAAAATCTTAGGGAAAACTTGTCCGCAGCAAACTACCGTCAACTAGAAGACTTTTGCGACTCTTCCAAGGAGCGATTCCTGTAAAAAAAACTAAACTGGATTCTTGAACAAAAGCGGCGCAGCGGAACTGGCCGGAATAACAAACTGTTGAAACTTTCAATTTGTCTCTCCAAAATATAGGGTCTTCCTTTCCAATCATGCACGAAAACAAAAGAATTAAAAAAATGCCCGGAATTAATGATGAGATGCAAATGTATAGCCAGTCAAATTGGGTAACATTTCCACAACTTGGTGTCATTGAATTAATCTGGCCCACAATAAACGTAATTTTCTGAACATGCACATACTCAGACACCTGTAAATTAACACAGAGATCATCAAGTTCCGAACAAAGCTTGTCAACTCTGAAATCAAGCTTACTTGCAAAAATTCCATGAGTGTCAATAGTGTGGCCGATCCACGAGAATTGGTTGTTTGGCTACCAATTACACTTCTCGCAATTAACATAACAACGAGAACGGGAAAGATCCGAACGACCCAAAGAACTGTTGAACATAGCATCCTATTCTAACGAAAAACCGCAAAAATATGGTTTCCGGAATGCCCTGCGATCTCAGATGCGTTTCTTTGGTAAACTTAAAAAACGCACTGGAAAGACCAAGCGGCAACTCAGAAAATTGAGAATATCTCGTATGGCGTGTGCCAAAATCCCAGGAGAAAGCCAAATATTGCCGATACTGTGGGAAATATCCACGTGATGGCATCCTGATTTTAAATTAACGGGGAAAAATAATCCTTGAAGCGACATCCCTAATAGAATGCAAGCCTTCGTACATAAATTTCTGTGGAATATAAGAAGATTTGTGTGTTAATCCAAAATACGCCTCTTCAGGAACTAGCTACAACTTGAACTGAAACAAATGCATGCAACGGATTGAGGATATCAGGAAGAGAAGCGATTTCTTCAATGCAATTGCCTCGCAAACGTTCTAGATAAATTCGCCATGCAACAAAGCCTGGATATCAAGGGCTGATGCGTTGTTGGTATAATGTCGAGGTGTGAAGTTCCTAATAAATGGAATTCGATAACGATCTCATGATAACGTTTAAAATGAAATTGGGACCACCAATGATTCGCCAAAACTTAATGGATTAAAACAATCTTCCCTACCAAAACGTGCGCAGAAATTACGAAATTGGAGGCAGGGATGTCAAATTCAAAGTTCTTCAGGTTCTGATTGGGCTCTTTGGCTACGACTCGATCGAATCAATAGGGGAATTAACAAAATTAACAAATGAAACCTCAAACTTACTTTGTTCCTGTGTCACCAGTAATCTTCTGTGTGAATTACCTTTCAATGAACGAGTAGTATAAACCCACGCTTAGGTTTCGGGATCCAGCAAAGGCGGGACGAGAGTGTGAAGGGCACGAAGCGCAAGGCTGTTTGGTGGATCTTCTGATAGCTGTGGACGTAACAGACTTCTCGGTTCTTTCCTCTGCACGACGAATCATTTTGGCGTCCTTTTCATCATCACCAGGCTCATGCATGCTGTGTGTACTCCTCCACCGTCTTCCATCCAAAGTCCAATGAATCTGCTAACAAGATTAGCTTCTGACCTTCGGTGATGGAAGACGCACCTTCGGAAAGCGAAGCTTTGTCCTTTTAAACCGCGTTGGTTTCAAGTTGGGATTTGACCTCGACCCATGAATTTTAAAGCTTGGCATTGAACTTGTACTGTATTTCGTTCCCCTTTGGCATAAACGGTTTAGGCTCCTCTCGGCGGAACTTCTAAATTTCTCGTAACTGTTAATGAACAGCTTCGCCACTAAAACGCTTGATGTTAACGGCGGAATCAGCTACTACCTTTAAGATCTGTTCTAATAACGTTTTGTTGTTAAACGCTTGAACATTTTGCGAGATTGATTGCGATCGAGATCGGGCAACGTTCGAGAGCACTGACCGACGTAGCGGAATTGAAATCGCGACCTGCATAAGCAAGCAATGACCCTTTCATTGCCATCGATAACCTGACCTGGAGTCAATCCAATGCCCCTTTGACTAGCGTCGACAAAAAGGTGAAAAGGCTGTGTTAAATCTGGATATAAAAGAATTGGTGCCGTCACTATAGCAATCTTTAATGCATCAAAAGTGTTTTGACAACTTTCTGTCCACTCAAATTTAACATGTTTGCTAGTGAGCTTATTAAGCGGTGAAGCTATCTGGGCGAAACATTTCAAGTAACGTCGATAGTAGTTACAGAAGCCAAAGAAAACTAAAACACCAGTAGTGTTTTTTGGTACAGGAAATTCTTGTACAGTTTTCATTTTATTAGAGTTAGGACTCAACCCTGCTGCAAACACGACGTGACCTAAATATTCTACCTTAGGTTGTACAAAATAACATTTGCTTGGACTGAGACGCAAGTTGACTTCTCGCAGGCGTAGGAATACCTTTCCTAAGTGAATCAAGTGATAGTCAAAAGTGCGCGAAAACATGATATGGTCGTCGATATATACCAACCAAATATCCCATTCTAGAACCATTAGTTCATGCGTCGTAAGTCTTTGAAACTTTAGCCGGACTATTACAGAGACCAAATGGTAAAACGTTAAATTTATATAAGCCACTATGCGTGATAAAGGCTGTTCTCTCTTTAGAATCCTCATCCATTTATATTTGCCAGTACCTGGACCTTAAATCCAACGTAGTGAACTATTGAATCCCAACCAAGGCATCTAAAACTTCAGAAATACGAGGTAAAAGATGGCTATCTTTTCTGGTGATGGAAATTCAGTTTCTTATAGTCAACACAAAAACGTATGGACCCATCCGACTTCCTAACTAAAACCACAGGAACCGCCCATGGAGGAACGGATGGAGAAATGACCTCATTCTCCAACATTTCAGTTATTTGTTTATCAATTTCCTCTCTATTTGCTGGCGAGGGGCGATAAGACCTAAGACGAATTGGTTGATGATCCCCAGGGTCTATTCTATGTTTGACTACCGAGCTACGTCCTAATTGTCCTGGGGTGTAAGTGAATATGTCATCATAATTCTTAAGTAAGGCATCAAGTCTGGTCTTTTAGTCAGCGGTCAATTGGGTTGTGTCTACATTAACAGGTGTTCGGGGCTCTGTGTCTAAGGCAGTGGGGATGTCCCGTGTTTCCTCACCTTCAATGTCTGCTCGACTAAGTCAGAAATAGCAATAGTAGGCTCTACAGGTGTATATTTCCCAAACCGAGTTCTGCGGACAATTTTGACTGGTTGATTTGTTGGATTGAGTAACCTAATTGGAACAGATTTACTCTCCCAGGTCTGAACAATCTGAGCAGCACCTATGATACAATACCTATGAGGCAAGTCGTCTTTCGGAACTATTCAACCAATGCTGCCTGGTTGACATGACTACCCAAGTTCCCCGGGAACTATCACTTCAAAGTGGGGTGGTATGATAAAAGAAGACTTTGCATGCACTGAGCAAATACAAGATCCTTGGTGATTAGGCATATGTGAAAACTCAAACCATTCTTGCGTTAACGTGTCACAAGAAAGTTCTAATGTATGGTTCTTTAAGTCTGTTCTAGCCTTATAGAATTCAAGAACGTTACGTCCTAGGATGACATCATATGTTATTGATTCAATAATCGACACATTAAAAGGATACGACTTGTTATTAATAGAGAAAGGTAACTCCACTTGGCCTAAGACTGGTATGCTTTGACCGTTCACCGCTGATGTTGATTTAACATGAGTTGCTGTGGGTGGATACTTAGTCATCTGAGGTAACTGTCGCAAAACCTCCGCATGGATTGCGCTAACATTCGCTTCTGTGTCTATGAAACAGGTAACTGACTTAAATAAAAGTTTAAATAAAGTTGTTGTTGTTGTTGTTATGTCCCTCTAGCGAAGTGTTTTGGGATGGGTGAGTTAGGGGAGAGAGTTGAGTCGCTAGTCACAAGCGAAACAAAATTGTCAGACAATGCGCCTAACTTATCATTATCATCCATGTTAGACTTGTGTATGTCATACGAGTCTATAGTGGATTGTGGTATTTGTTTAGTGTAAGTGGCAGGTGTATAGCTGGGCCCTATCGTCCATAAGTGCATGGGTAACCTTTGGCATAATACTCTTCTGTATAAGGTATGTGTACCAGAAGGCTGAGTCAAGTTATATGAAGTAGCATGGGTACCCTGTGGCCCAGAGATCTCCTGCATGTGTGTATATGGATTACAAGACTCATCAGTATTGTGTGGGCCTGCCTGTGTGTCACCTGGATCAGCGGTATTCCAATTTGATGTGGAGATCACATAAGGTTTAATATTGCTACACGAGAAAACATAGGTTCCTGTGGCCCATCATGACTTAATTAATATGTATGTACGCTAGGGAGATTTTCCTTTACGTCACAGCACAACACATTACCCTGGGATAGGGGTAGAGCGATATCGCATTTAGTAGTATTTTCTGCTAGTAAGTCGCGTGGACAAGTCAATAACAGACCTGCGTCTTCACTTTGCTTCATTTCAGAAAATATTCCTTCGGGAGTAGCAGGAGCACATTCTAACCGATGAGAGTAAATTTCCTTTTCTATGCTTTTTTACTTCATTATGTTTGTCACCGAAATTCTCGCTTTGGGGCTGAACATGGCCAAAACCTGTTTATAATCATCCATGTTTATTTCTCCATAATTCGTCCAATTTTGACTTAAATTTCTTGTATGTTCGGTTTTGGTTCCCGTCTGAATCTGTTTTCTCTATTTTAACACTAACATCATTAATTCGCTCTTCAGGTTGCCCTTTCACCGAAAGTGATTTTGTAAGTTCGAGATTTAAATCATCTCTACCGTCAACAATTTCTACAGTGGCCGCGGTTTTTGCTTTTCCAATGTCGTTTATTCTCGAATCGCGACGACTTTCCTCACTATATTTTGATTTAGCAGAACGTTTTGTACATCATCAAATTCAGTTGTGTCCACGGTCTCTGAAAAGCTTATTGTATTTACCTCCGACTGATTGTTTAGTGACGTTTCCGCCTACGTCCCCGCTAAAATCATCATGCTCACCAGTTAGATTTTCAGTTTAACCCTTGACTTAATTCTATCGTCAGATATTGTGAGTTTTCTAGAAGCAAAGTTTTTGACTTTCTGTTCTCGCTTGTGACTCTCCATTTGTTCTGACCCAACTGCCCATGTTGGCGTTTCTAAACTGTGTAAAATCTCTTGTTTGAGTCTGTCCGAGACTACAGGCTCGCAAAAATGTATTGCCGAATTTCTTGTCTGTGATTTAAATTGGATTGTGTGCTTTAGGGGAAGAACAGTCGTAGCCTTATCAACCAAAACCGTGCGATTCGATTGTGAAACTATTCTATCTTCTACCGCATCATGATTTTACATGATTGATACCCTTTTTAGATAAATCAGCAATAGGAATTTTAACACAAGGTTTTTTGCAAAACGACTTCTAGTTGTCTCTGGTCAACAGAAGCCGAATTATTTAGTTTAAGGAGGCTCGTACCCATTTCTCAAGTCCACATCCTTTCAATTTTAATGAGCCATATCTTTTGTTGTAGCGCATAAAAAGTCAAGCCACTTTGCATGCAAACACACAATACATTGAACTTTATGGGAGTGTAGGATTTGTTTACATCGGTGCTTCCATTGCTACGGAATGGCGATCCTCTGAAATTTCACAAGTTGTGGAGTTTTTTCTAGATCAAGAGAAATTTTTGTAAAACCGGCTAGTGGACTAGTTGATTAGACCATGGGCTTCAACTGGACAAAGTTTGAAAGAAATGTATGAGAGCGTTTTTGAAATTTTCAGGGAAGACGTTTTGGGGATTATAAATATAGAGAAAAACATACTATCGACATAATTGGCTAATATCTAAAGAAAACGATGCGCGATGGGAATGTAGTTTCATCTCATAGTAGTTTGATTTCATTTGAAATGGTGTGTGAAAAAGTGAGGGGGTTGCTTTGGCCGATTGCGAGAAAGAAGGATTTGGTTAGCGTGCGTTCAGCTGCTCTTGTTCATTTTTGTATGTAATTTGGTCTACGCCTACAAATATGATGATAATTTGGAAACCGTGAGATAATTTTTTTTTAAATTTGACAATCTCGAGATTAATCATCAATTTATATGGCCTGCAAGTTTTAAGGACATTGAGGGCATGCAAGGCAATAAAATAGGGCCTCCAATGTACCAATATTTTCCCACAGATTTTGTGTTTACAAGTGAGCGTCCTCATTATTCACGAGTATTGTTTTCAAGTTTCATATGCACGTGCAAAACTTCAGCAAAAAATTTACGTGCATCGAAGAGAACGCTCGATTGCTTTCCGAAGAATTTCCCGAAACATGCTAATAACTGGCTTGCGTTACGAATAGCAATGACAACAACACTGATGAAGACAACGTCGGAAACGTCACGTTTCATCAAGTGCCGGATGCAGAAATAACACGCTTTGACAATGGTTTATGATTGTCTCACTCTGGTTATTTGTTGCAATCGGCCTAGCATCTGTTCCTTATTTAGATATAAAATAGCGCAAAGTAGAATTCTCAGCTAAAATGTAAAGTTGTCACGCTGTTTTTGCGTGTGACATATTAAAGAAGCACTGTTTCTTCTTTTCGTTTATAAATTTCAAAATTGGGATATGTTCTTCTTGTCCTGCAATTGTAAAGAGACCCTCGGTATGGCTGCTTTACAGCGTAATAGCGCGACATCGAGTGCGTAATGTTATTACAATTCTCAAGCCAGTTATTAGCATGTTTCGGAAAATTCTTCGGAAAGCAATCGAGCGTTCTGTTCGATGCAAATAAATTTTTTCCTAAAGTTTTGCACGTGCATATGAAACTTGAAAACAATACTCGTGAATAATGAGGACGCTCATTTTGTAAACACAAAATCTGTGGGAAAAAACATTGGTACATTGGAGGCTCTATTTTATTGCCTTGCATGTCTTCAATGTTCTTGAAACTTGCAGGTCATATAAATTGATGATTAATCTCGAGATTGTCAATTTTTTTAAAAAAATTATCTCGCGGTTTCCAAATTATCATCACATTTGTAGGCGTAGACCAAATTACATACAAAAATGGCAATAAGAGGAGCTGAACGCACATTAATCAAATCCTTCTTTCTCGCAATCGGCCAGTTGAAGCCCATGGTCTAATCAACTAGTCCACTAGCCGGTTTTACAAAAATTTCTCTTGATCTAGAGAAACTCCGCAACTTGTGAATTTCGGAGGATCGCCATTCCGTTGCCATGGAAGCACCGATGTAAACAAATCCTATCCTTCCATAAAACTCCATGTATTGTGTGTTTGCATGCAAAGTGGCTTGATTTTTTATGCTCTACAACAAAAGATATGGCCCATTAAAATTGAAAGGTGTCGACTTGAGAAATGGGTACGAGCCTCGTTAAAGCTTGTCGATTAAATGGGTGATCCTGATTTCCCCCTTGACTCCCGTTTTGGTTCATAGCGGAGCTCTGCGGGCCGAAGGCCCGCGCGGAGCACCATACTCATAGAACCAGAGAACCATAGAACCCATGCACGTCATTTTTCATGGTCATGGCTAGCGGAATGTTTCGCGGGCGCGTTGTGTGCCCGCCGCCGCCGTCGCTTAGGGCTAACTCTCGGGCGCGTAGACGTCTCAAAACATGCGCGTATGACGCCACACAACAATCGGGTTCTTTGCAATTTCACGTCACCTGGGAAAACACTGCTGTGTTTAGCGGAGAAAACCATTTAAATTAAAGTCGTTATTCTCCTGCATTTTTTGGCGGTTTGCTACTCAAGACAGGGATACTAATTAAGGAATACTCAGAAGCCGCTATAGTGGAAAAAGAAGAGCTTTCAGGGATAAAATCTTGTTTCGAGGATGGGAGCAATGCGGTGAGATGTTTGTCACTTCGGGTTTCAGATTTAACTGAAGAAGCGCAGATTTAAAGAATTTCCAAGCAGTGGAGAAACTTAAAGGTAAAACAAAATACAATTTTCGATGTGAATTTATGTTGATATCAATCTGTGATTAACTTTTTCTTTGTGTTCTCGCTAGCTTTGGAGAATTGTTTATAAACGTGCTCAATTAAATTCAGTTGTTTTGATTTCTTTCATCGAAGACATCTCGGCCTCGATGAGCTATAGTCTTAAATGGTTCGCGTTTTGCTTTTAAACATAAACTTATGGAGATTTGAATAACATTTTTTGAAAGAAGATTGTGTTGTCCATTTTTGTGTGTTTGTTCATTCATTACATAAGTTGAAAAGCGATTTTATGTAAACAAAACAAGACTTGGATTTTATAGCGGAGCTCTCGCCGGGCCGAAGGCCCGGCTGCGCAGCTCCATACTCATAGAACCAGAGAACCATAGAACCCATGGCCGTCATTTTTCATGGTCATAGCTAGCGGAATGTTTCGCGGGCGCGTTGTGTGTCCGCCGCTGTCGTCCGCCGCCGTCGCTTAGGGCTATTAACTCGCGGGCGCGTAGACCGTCGCAAAACATGCGCGTATGACGCCACACCGGGATCTTTGCAATTTTCACGTCACCTGGGAAAACACTGCTGTGTTTTAGCGGAGAAAACCGTTTAAATTAAAGTCGTTATTCTCCTGAATTTTTTCGCGGTTTGCTACTCAAGACAGGGATACTAATTATGGGATACTCAGAAGCCGCTATAGTGGAAATAGAAGAGCTTTCAGAGATAAAATCTTGCTTCGAGGATGGGAGCAATGCGGGAAGATGTTTGTCACTTCGGGTTTCAGAACTGAAGAAGCGGAGATTTAAACAATTTCCAAGCAGTGGATGGACTTACAGGTAAAACAAAATACATTTTTCGATGGGAATTTATGTTGATATCAATCTGTGATTGACTTTTTTGTGTTCTCGCTGGTTTTCGGGAGAATTGTTTATAACACTCGCTCAATTAAATTCAGTTGTTTTGATTTCTTTCACCGGAGTCATCTCGGCCTCTTAATGGTTCGCGTTTTGCTTTTAAACACAAACTTATGGAGATTTGAATTAATTTTTTCGAAAGAAGATTGTGTTGTCCATTTTTATGTGTTTGTTCATTCATTACATAGGTTGAAAAGCGATTTTATGTAAACAAAACAAAACAAGACTTGGATACTTCACACGCGTGGTCTTATGCAAATTTGTTTGTGTATTTTTTGCAATTTTGATTTCCAAATCAGTTTCTCGGACAATTTTTATAAGCAGCAGGTGTATTTTATTTGGAAATTAGTCGTACTAATTATTCTAGACGGAGAAAAAGTTGTTTTTGTGAACTTTTGTACGGTCTAAATGTACTGTGCAAACGGTCGCGTAAGTCTGTTTTTGAGAATTTCTAAAATTAAAAGATAGGCCCGGTCGTCAATTTTATTCTTGTGCTTCCGACCTTTCACCTCAGTTAAGTTTATCATCGGCTTTCTGTTCAAAGAGCGACGCTGTTAGGCTCAGGCTATCTATATATATATATTAGTTCTAAACTTCACACGCGTATTCTTATGCAAAATATGTTTGTGTATTGTTTCCAATTTTGATTTCCAAATCAGTTTCTCGGACGATTTTTTATAAGCAACAGGTGTATTTTATTTGGAAATTAGTCGTACTAGTTATTCTAGACGGAGAAAAAGTTGTTTTTGTGAACTTTTGTACGCTCTAATGTGTGTAAGTCTGCTTTTGAGAATTGCTAAAATTAAAAAAATAGCCCGGTCGTCAATTTTATTCTTGTGCTTCCGACCTTTCACCTCAGTTAAGTTTATCATCGGCTTTCTATTCAAAGAGCTACGCTGTTAGGCTCAGCCTATCTACATATATTAGGCCCATTCTGAGAAACTGGAATACGGTGATCTCTATTATCGAACTGGCGCTTCCTACAGAAATAGGCGACATGACTTGCTTTCTTCCAATAATTACAGATTGGCCTTCCATCAAGTGTACGCCGATTGCTACAATCCTGTCCCTGAGTCTTTTGGCATTACGCAATTCTTGCCTAATTATCTGCGTTATTTCGTCTCTACCTAGTAGTTTCTCCTGTTTATAATCCGCCCTCGGGGTATAACTATTGGTAAACGGCACATTGTACGCGGCTACTTTTGGTTCCCCTAACGATTTTCATTTAGCTAATGCGCTAAGGATTTCGTCAGTCCTATCCGTTAGCTTTTCGTCGGAAAGCGCTTTTTTAAGTTTGGCGAGTGTTTCTGCTTCGGAAAACGTTTTGGGCCGCTGCAAAATCACAGTTTCTTAACTCAGGTAGGTCTCAGACTGTTTAACAAATAATTTATGCTTACTTCGCCTGCAATTGTTAATGCCGACAGAGTTTACGTATTTCCGATGCGAACTGCGCTACTGTTTCACTCGGCAATTGTCTCCTATTTAAAAGTTTCTGCCTTAACAGCCAAACATCCGATTCAGTATGAAATTGCTTTACGAGCGCCTCGCAAAGTTGGTCATATGGTTTGCCCGTTAAATTTGTAGATGCTGAAAACCAAACGCTTGCGTTTCCTGTTAATAATAGCTGCAACATATCAGCCTTTTGAAAGTCATTCAGTTTGTAAAAAGCCATTGTTAAAAAAAAACCGATGTGCCAAGGGGATATTAAAATACAACATTAAAGATCCAAAAACAGTGTCCGAAGACGGGATAGTAACGACAAGAACGTAGCACGATCTTTTAAAACACCTAGGTCCCCAAAAGACGCTACGATCCTAGAGTTTATAACCTCGCTAAACCATGCAAGACACTTTACGAGTGGCTTGCCTTAAAGGTTAGCGCTACCTAAACGGAATGATCTTTGATTACGGACGGCTTGGTTCCCCTTAATAAACCATGATAAAGTGTACTCACAATTTCCTTTAACGAGAGGCACCGATTTCTTTGCCGCGGGTCACTTCCACCAGTTAACTGTAAGACTACAGATGTAAGCGTCCAAGAGAGTTTGGTTGGAATCACTTTAATCAGTTTGGCTCGAGTTAACAAGTGGAAAAACTAGCTACAAATAAAGTGGCTCTATTTATGAGGAGCAATTAAGTTGACTGTTGTTTGGAAAGCAAATAGCATTCAAATGCAGAAAGGAGGTGTTTCCAGGTGATTAAGGTGGCTCCCTATAATTGTAAACATTTGCATCATGATACATCTATGATATTCAATCACAGCTACACCAGTAAAGTTAAGAGAAAAACGTTTAATACAGGTTTGTAAACACTTAACCAATGAACAAATTTGAGTGGCTACGACATCACAATTTGTTACCATGGCAACGTCAAACGAGGCCAAAAAGAGCCCATTTTCAACCTTTTGAGGCTAATAACTTCAAACCTGCTCTGTGAATTTTTTTGATTTTTATATATTTTCGTCTTATAAACATAACAAACATTTGTGCCGATTTTGAAAAAAATCTGTACATAGGATTCAGAGATAAGTCATTTTTACATAAATTTAAGGTAGCTTTGAACTCTATTTACAGAAGTTTTAAAAAATTTTTAAAATGTTTCTCTTGCCAACTAAACAAAAATATATCGAAAACAAAAACTTTCACCGTGTAGTTTATAAGTTATTAGCCTCGAATGGTCCAAAATAGTGTATTTTGACCTGTTTTTGCGTTGCCATGGCAACAAATGATGACGTCATTTGGATACCACTTTGTTGACTGATAAAAGATTTACTGGTTTCAAGTAAAAGATTTTTAGCCACACCATCGGGCTAGCTGTAATGGCATGCAAAAGACGAGAGGGCTTAACAATATGGAGCCACCTTAAAGATCGGAAAACAAACCCTTTAACTCCCAATAGTGCCAAAGAAGAAAATTCAAGAAAAATCCAAACTTTCATTTATAAAATATTGAAAAACAAATGGTATCATGCAAAAGTACTGCTAAAGAGGTTTCGTTTGAATGGTCACACCATAGGTTTTTGTCAACAGACTCAAAAGTTAGAACTATACTACATGTCTTCATAATTGACTCTGGGAGTGAAAGAGCTAAACGAATTAAAAATGAGCTGAATTCAGCTGCTTGTGCAAAAAAGTTGTAAACTTGAAAATATCGTTATACAAAAATTCAAACGCTAGATTGAAAGTAACTAAGTTTATTACGATTTTAGTAAACAGTGCTGAAAAAGGTTTAACGGACAACAAAGAACTCCAAAGGTGTTATAACGCATGGATGAAACCAGATTTAAATGAGGCTAGCAAAACTAATCATCATGCAAGTTTTTGGAGCGAAGCGTGCGCGGACGTGCGCCCTAAACAAACCAGGGTCGTCAAAAAAATTTTCTATTTTTCCGAATCCCACTACTGAAAACACCTCTTACGGAAAATTACAGAAATAGTAACTTGCAAAACTCAATGTCCTAAACCATACAACCATTTTATAATATTTTGAAACCCAAGATAAAATACAGAAAAGGTCGGAATAAGAATCTTTCATTAAGGGTAAAACTGCGAACATGAACTTTGTCTTACGACTATTGAACAAAGTGTAACAAGCTGTGGGTTCACACCTATCGGAAACCCTATTTTTTTGCAATTTGATTTCACTAATGAAAGATCGTCCTGATTCTTAGACTATGCTGAGAGTTGGATTCCCAACATAACCTTCAAAACCGACAGGAGGTATAAATATATAATGCATTCCCAGTTCAAAAAAATCGACATTGATGTACAACCAATCTAAACCAGTAAGAAACTTGAACAGGACCTAAAGCTTAAAGAAATCAAGCCACGCATCGTAAATCAGCATAGTGTTGTTTACTGTTTTAAATGTGATTTGTGTGATTCAAATTACGTCGGATATACGACGCGTCATTTGTTTCAACGCATTGCTGATCATCGATACTCTGCCATTGGTCGCCACCTGAGAGATACCCATGGGAGCATTGACTTACTCAATGAGAGCCAGTTTAGAATGCTTAAAAAATGTAGCACGAAATGGGATTGTCTTGTTTATGAAATGTTGTACATAAGACCAATAAGACCCAATTTAAACACCCACAGCGACTCCATTAGGGCCACACTCTATGTTTGACTTTCAATGCCTTTTAATTTATTCATCTTTTTATTATATATATACTCGATTTCATTATTTTATTCTCACCTGATAATGACGTTCTGGAAACGTCGTGTTATGTTTTATAATATTTTATCGCAGATTTTTATTGTCAAATGTTTTACCAAATCTTTACTTATTCGAATTCCCAAAACCGTTGAGTAAATATGACCACTAAACAGTAGAGTTGAGAACTGACAAAAGAAGATAATCTTTGTTTGTTTATCCCAACCTATCCCAAATGACCTTTTATTTGTGGCCTACCTGTAAATTAGCTGGTGCGCCCTGCGGGACGCACCGATACCATAGCTAAGTGTAACGACCACGTTAAATAAATTGTCAAATTGTCTAAAGGTAAAACAAGGTCATTGCCGTCAGGCACAAAATTTTAGGAGACATAATATCTTTCTTGTCAGCCCTTTCCTCTGAAGCGTATAACACGAATATATCATAAAAGCAAGCGAATTAAAACGGTAAAATGTTTGTTGAATAAAACGCAACAGCGGCAGGAAAAGGAGGTGTAAGTTTACTTTTTGTACTTACTAACAATACAACGCAAATTCATCCTATCGTGCGCTATTGACAGAGTCAGCTCCTTTATCTCTCGCCTTGCGTCAACCTAAGCTAAATAGTTATTAGGATAAAATTGTAAAAGTTTATATATTTTTTGGTATATTGAAGTACGAGGGAAAAAACCCATGCAGCGAATAAATATGGGCGGCAGCAAAATATTGATAAAAGCGAATATATATAAGCTTAAGCGAAAAGCTAGTAAAATGAATAAATGCTTTCCGATATTTCCCAAAAGGAAGAAAATGACATAAATTGATCCCGCGTAAACTTCATTTACGACCAGCGGTGTCCGACAAACATGATCATGATACGAAGTATTTTTGTTTCGATTTTGTTGTGAGTAAAAAAAGTAAGCGGCATGTTATAGAATTGAATTTTAAGTGATATTTTGCAAACGTGTGTCCGCATATGCAACTACGAGTTCCTTTTTGTTGTTGTTGTAAGTATTACGGTATTACGGCCTATCTTTTCACAAGAATTCCATTTTGTTGTTGCTGTTGCATGTACTACGGTACTACGCAACTACGGCCTACTTATGCACAAGAATTCCTTTTTGTTGTTGCTGTTGTATACACTACGGTACTACGCAATCACGGCCTACCTATCCACAAGTATTCCTTTTTGTTGTTGTTGTATGTACTTCGGTACTACGCAACTATGGCCTACCTATGCACAAAAGTTCCTTTTTGTTGTTGTTGCTGTTGTATGTACTACGGTCCTACGTAACTATAGCCTATCTATGCACATAATTCCTTTTTGTTGTTGCTGTTGTATGTACTACGATACTACACAGCCACGGCCTACCTATGTAAAAGAGTTCCTTTTGTGTTGTTGTTGTATGTACTACGGCACTACGCAACTATGGCTTATCTATGCACAGAATTCCCTTTTGTTGTTGCCGTTGTATGTACTACGGTACTACGCAACTACGGCCTACCTATGCACAAAAGTTCCTTTTTGTTGTTGTTGCTGTTGTATGTACTACGGTACTACGCAACTACGGCCTACCTATGCACAGAATTCCTTTTTGGTGTTCTTGCTGTTGTTTGTACTACGGACTACGCCACTACGGCCTACCAATGCACAGAATTCCTTTTTGCTGTTGCTGTTGTATGTACTACGGTACTACGCCACTACATCCTACATATGCAGAAGAGTTTCTTTTTGTTGCTTTTGTGTTCTAAGGGATCAAAATGTTGGATATTGAAAACACACAATAGTTACACTGTGAAAATGCCATTACGATACTATGTGTACTACGGAAAATTTTTTAAAACTGCAATCATGTTTGTCGCCGGGTATGAACCGCGGCTAATAAAGTAAGCTTAAGGCAAGCTCCTTGTCATAATCATGAAAACACGATATATTCGCCGGGACAGCATTCCTTGAACTACTTGATTAAAGAAAAAAACATTTCTTTTGACTCCATCATTCAGCCCCTGTAAATAAAATAATGTTCATTGTTATGATTCACTTAGTACAATGTTCACAAAAGTACTCATTAGATGTTTAAAGAGGGTTTTCAACGTAAACAGGCAAGAAAATACAAAGCGGATACTCCAGAAGGGCAGAAACCTCTTTGATATAAGGCCGTCATGAGTTGTTTGCTGTTTCTGGCTGAATTTCACTTGTTCGTCTGTAACTAAACTCTCCATACGGTGGACACCTCTCTAAGGTGGACATCAGTGATTGACTGGTGCTGGCCGAAGTTCACTTGTTCGTTTGCAACTTAACTCTCTATAAGGCGGACACCTCTCTAAGGTGGACAGCTAAAGCTGGTCCATTGGTGTCCGGCTTAGAGAAAGTTTACTAATATACACATGTAGAACAAAATAGTAAGATGGTAATCCTTGTTAATAAAACGTTACTTTCTATGGTATTTCAGTAATAAGCTGCGATTATAATTAACGCCCGTTTAATTATGAGGTTATATTTTTCAGACATTATCATAACAGTAAACTTTCAAACAAGTTCCAAATGGAGGCAACAAAACACTATTTATTTAAGGTTTTTTTATTCAAAGTCATCCTTTAAAATAATGCCATCCAATGTCCTTTTATATCCCAGATTAAATACCAAAGAAAATTCTACTCACATTGTTATTATTGGCTTTCTCCAAATTCAAACGTGACATCATCACCAATCAGCACAAATGGAGCCCAGTACTTCGGGGCAAAGAACTTGTCTGACTGTCGAAGAGATTTCATGGCCCGGTGAAGAGCAACACTGGCTCTTTCTCCACTTCTCAGGTGTTCGTAGAAACTTTTCATGAACTCCATGGTCGCTTCGTCCTCAATTGCCCAGAGTGACGCCACAACAGAACGCGCACCAGCACGCAAGAAGGCCCGTGCCATACCGACCACACCCTCAGACTTAACCTGCCCTCGACCGCTATGACAGCAACTAAGCAGAACAAGCCTTGCTCTTAACTGAACAGTTTGCATATCAGAAATTTTTAAAATGTAGTCATCTTCTTTAGGAATCTTGGATGTCCAGCCCGGGTTTGGAGCCAAAGCAATTTCGCCAGTTTCCTTTCGTCCGTGGGCTGCAATGTGAACTAAAGCAACTGACGCGATTCTTTCAAGCACCTCATGTTTGGTTGCGTCCCTTCCTGTAAGTGGTGGGATATTTAGAATTTTTCCGATAATCTCTACTTCTTCTTTGGCTTTCGGAAGCTGGCTGTAAATGGGCTTACCCCACATGTCGGTAACTTTCTCCAGACATGGATCACCCACCAACAGCGCCCCACTCTTACAATGGTGTTCCTCGGGTGCATCTGCGATCAGTTTTAAGCTTGTTAATGACGGAACAGTACGGATCCTGATAGATTCACTTAATGCGGTCCAAGGAGCCAAGCACAAGGGACCATCCGGGACAATGATTAATTCGTCGCCCTGAAGCAAGTCTGCAATGGGACCAATAACTGTATCATACAATGGCTGTAAACAGTCGTTGGTGTCGTGTGATGACTCTGTTAGTACATCATCGTCTCTCGGATTGGATGGAGGGTCATCACTTAGGTCATCTAATGATCGATTCTCACACGTAACCTTAACACTAGCTCCAATCTTGTTCAAAGCCCTATTTAGTAAGACGGTAACAGGGTATTCCTCTGCATCTTCACTTTCCACTTTCACTTGTCTAAATACAATCTCGTTTCCCTTGCCGAGTACCCACATATTGATTATGTCTCTTTGAAGCGCCATAAAAGCTGTCTGTGTGGAACGAGATCCATCGGAGATTGTTTCTTTAGTCACGGCTGCCTCAGGCGAAAACATTGCAAAGCCATAAACCATTTTTAAGTCATCAAGCAAAGCCTGAGCCCGTCCTTGCTCGGCAGCAAATAAAGCCTCATCCGTCTTTTGAATCTTTATTAGAGTTTGCCACAAACGCGTGTACGAATCCCGATGGTGATGACGAAAATTTATTTTACATACATCTTTACCAAGTAAAAGAGCTCTCAGAGTGTCAAACAAGTCAACGCTGGATTGATAGTAACTTAAAGCCTTACGTAAAGAACCCAATTGTTCAAAATTACATCCTACATAAAGACATGCACGTCCTTCAACGGCCCTCTCACCCAGTTCCTTGGAAATGCTCAGTTGTTGCTTGTGGTACTCTAATGCTTGTTGAAAGTCACCAACTGAATAATACAAGAGGCCGAGATTGCAGTAGGCATTTCCTTCCCCGGACCTGTCGCCAACTTCCTTGGAAATGCTCAGGTGCTGCTTGTGGTACTCTAATGCTTCTTGAAAGTCACAAAGTGAATGATAAACGTTGCCGAGATTGCCGTAGGCACGTCCTTTCCCAGCCCTATCGCCCACTTCCTTTAAAATGCTCAGGTGTTGCTTGTGGTACTCTAATGCTTGTTGAAAGTCACCAAGTGATTGACAAACGTTGCCGAGATTGCCGTAGGCATTTCCTTCCCCGACCCTATCGCCCATTTCCTTGGAAATGCTCAGGTGTTGCTTGTGATACTTCAATGCTTGTTGAAAGTCACCAAGTGAATAATAAACGTGGCCGAGATTGCCGTACGCACGTCCTCTCCCGGCCCTGTCGCCCATTTCCTTGAAAATGCTCAGTTGTTGATTGTGGTACTCTAATGCTTGTTGAAAGTCACCAAGTGATCGATAAACGTTGCCAAGACTGCCGCAGGCTTTTCCTTCCCCGGCCCTGTCAACCACTTCCTTGGAAATGCTCAGGTGTTGCTTGTGGTACTCTAATGCTTGTTGAAAGTCACCAAGTAAAATATAAACGTTGCCGAGATTGAAGTAGCCACGTCCTTCCCCAGCCCTGTCGCCCACTTCCTTGGAAATGCTCAGATCTTGCTTGTGGTACTCTAATGATTGTTGAAAGTCACCAAGTGATTGATAAACGTTGCCTAGATTGCAGTAGCCACGTCTTACCCCGGCCCTGTCGCCCAGTTCCTTGGAAATGCTCAGGTGTAGCTTGTGGTACTCTAATGCTTGATGAAAGTCAGCAAGTGATCCATAAACATTGCCGAGATTACAGTAGGCCATTCCTTCCCAGGCCCTGTTGGCCACTTCCATGGAAATGCTGACAGATTGCTTGTGGTACTCTAATGCTTGATGAAAGTCACGAAGTGATTGATAAACGTTGCCGAGATTGCAGTAGGCCTTTCCTTCCCCGGCCCTCTCGCCCACTTTCTTGGAAATGCTCAGTTGTTGCTTGTGATAATCTAATGCTTGTTGAAAATCACCAAGTGATAAATAAACGTTGCCGAGATTGCCGTAGGCACATCCTTCCCCGGATTTGTCGCCAACTTCCTTGGAAATGCTCAGGTGTTGCTTGTGGTACTCTAATGCTTGTTGAAAGTCACCAAGTGATTGATAAACGTTGCCGAGATTGGCGTAGGCACGTCCTTCCCCGGCCCTGTCGCCCACTTCCTTGGAAATACTCAGGTCTTGCCTGTGGTACTCTAATGCTTGTTGAAAGTCACCAAGTGATTGATAAACGATCCCGAGATTGCCGTAGGCCTGTCCTTCCCCGACCCTGTCGCCCACTTCCTTGGAAATGCTCAGGTGTTGCTTTTGGTACTCTAATGCTTGTTGAAAGTCACCAAATGATTGATAAACGTTGCCGAGATTGCAGAAGCCACGTCCTTCTCCGGCCCTATCGCCCACTTCCTTGGAAATGCTCAGGCCTTGCCTGTGGTACTCTAATGCTTGTTGAAAGTCACCAAGTGATTGATAAACGATGCCGAGATTGCCGTAGGCATGTCCTTCCCCGGCCCTGTCGCCCACTTCCTTAGAAATGCTCAGGTATTGCTTGTGATATTCTAATGCTTGTTGGAAGTCACCAAGTGATTGATAAACGTTGCCGAGATTGCTGTAGGCACGTCCTTCCCCGGCCCTGTCGCCCACTTCCTTAGAAATGCTCAGGTATTGCTTGTGGTACTCCAATGCTTGATGAAAGTCACCAAGTGATCGAAAAACGTTGCCGAGATTGCCGTAGCCAACTCCTTCCCCGGCACAATCGCCCACTTCCTTAGTAATGCTCAGGGCTTGCTTGTGATACTCTAATGCTTGTTGGAAGTCACCAAGTGATCCATAAACGTTGCCGAGATTGCCGTAGGCATATCCTTCCCCGGCCCTGTCGCCCACTTCCTGAGAAATGCTCAGGTGTTGCTTGTGGTACTCCAATGCTTGTTGAAAGTCACCAAGTGATCGATAAATGTTGCCGAGATTGCCGTAGGCATTTCCTTCCCAGGCCCTGTCTCCCACTTGCTTGGAAATGCTCAGGTGTTGCTTGTGGTACTCTAATGCTTGTTGAAAGTCACCAAGTGAATAATAAACATTACCGAGATTGCTGTAGGCACGTCCTTCCCCGGCCCTGTCTCCCACTTCCTTAGAAATGCTCAGGTGTTGCTTCTGGTAGTCTAATGCTTGTTGAAAGTCACCAAGTGATCGATAAACGTTGCCGAGATTGCCGTAGGCACGTCCTTCATTGGCCCTATCACGCACTTCCTTGGAAATGCTCAGGTGTTGCTTGTGGTACTCCAATGCTTGTTGAAAGTCACCAAGTGATTGATAAACGTTGCCGAGATTGCAGTAGGCCTTTCCTTCCCCGGCCCTGACGCCCACTTCCTTGGAAATGCTCAGGTGTTGCTTGTGGTACTCTAATGCTTGTTGAAAGTCACCAAGTGAATAATAAACATTACCGAGATTGCTGTAGGCCTGTCCTTGCCCGGCCCTCTCGCCCACTTCCTTGGAAATGCTCAGGTATTGCTTGTGATACTCTAATGCTTGTTGAAAGTCACCAAGTGAAATATAAACGTTGCCGAGATTGCAGTAGCTACGTCCTTCCCCGGCCTTGTCACCCACTTCCTTGGAAATGCGCAGGTCTTGCTTGTGGTACTCCAATGCTTGTTGAAAGTCACCAAGTGACCGATAAACGTTGCCAAGATTGCAGTAGGCTTTTCCTTTACCGGCCCTATCCCCAACTTCCTTCGAAATGCTCAGGTGTTGCTTGTAGTACTCTGATGCTTGTTGAAAGTCACCAAGTGAAATATAAACGTTGCCGAGATTGCAGTAGCTACGTCCTTCCCCGGCCTTGTCACCCACTTCCTTGGAAATGCGCAGGCCTTGCTTGTGGTACACTAGTGCTTGTTGAAATTCACGAAGTGATCCATAAACGTTCCCGAGATTGCCGTGGGCATATCCTTCCCCGGCCCTGTCGCCCAATTCCTTGGAAATGCAGAGGTGTTGCTTGTGGTACTCTAATGCTTGTTGAAAGTCACCAAGTGATTGATAAACGTTGCCGAGATTGCCGTGGGCACGTCCTTCCCCGGCCCTCTCGCCCACTTCCTTGGAAATGCTCAGATATTGCTTGTGGTACTCTAATGCTTGATGAAAGTCACCAAATGAATAATAAACATTACCGAGATTGCAGTAGGCCTTTCCTTCCCCGACCCTGTCGCCCACTTCCTTGGAAATGCTCAGGTGTCGCTTGTGGTTAACTAAAGCTTGATGAAAGTCACAAAGTGAATAATAAACGTTACCGAGATTGCTGTAGGCATGTCCTTCCTCGGCCCTGTCGCCCACTTCCTTGGAAATGCTCTGTGGTTGCTCGTGGTAGTCTAATGCTTGTTGAAAGTCACCAAGTGATCGATAAATGTTGCCAAGATTGCCGTAGGCATGTCCTTCCTCGGCCCTATCGCCCACTTCCTTGGAAATGCTCAGGTGTTCCTTGTGGTACTCTAATGCTTGTTGAAAGTCACCAAGTGATTGATAAACGTTGCCGAGATTGAGGTAGGCACGTCCTTCCTCGGCCCTATCGCCCACTTCCTTGGAAATGCTCATGTGTTCCTTGTGGTACTCTAATGCTTGTTGAAAGTCACCAAGTGATTGATAAACGTTGCCGAGATTGAGGTAGGCACGTCCTTCCTCGGCCCTATCGCCCACTTCCTTGGAAATGCTCAGGTGTTCCTTGTGGTACTCTAATGCTTGTTGAAAGTCACCAAGTGAATAATAAACATTGCCAAGATTGCCGTAAGCACGACCTTCGCTGGCCCTGTCGCCCACTTCCTTGGAAATGTTCTGTTGTTGTTTGTGGTACTCTAATGCTTGTTGAAAGTCGCCAAGTGATCGATAAATGTTGCCGAGATTGCCGTAGGCACGTACTTCCCCGGCCTTGTCGCCCACTTCCCTGCAAATGCTCAGGTGTTGCTTGTGAAAGTTTAATGCTTGTTCTTTGTCACAGAGTGAATAAAAAACGTTGCCGAGATTGCCGTAGGCACGTCCTTCCCCGGCCCTATCGCCCACTTCCTTGGAAATGCTCAGGTGTTGACTTTGGTACTCTAATGCTTGTTGAAAGTCACCAAGTGAATAATAAAAGTTGCCGAGATTGCCGTAGGCACGTCCTTCGCCGGCCCTGTCGCCCACTTCCTTGGAAATGCTCAGGTCTTGCTTGTGGTACTCTAATGCTTGTTGAAAGTCACCAAGTGATAGATAAATGATGCCGAGATTGCCGTATGCGTGTCCTTCCCCGGCCCTGTCGCCCACTTCGATGGAAATGCTCAGGTCTTGCTTGTGGTACTCTAATGCTTGTTCTTTGTCACCAAGTGAATAATAAACGTTGCCGAGATTGCCGTACGCACATCCTTCCCCGGCCCTGTCGCCCACTTCCTTGGAAATGCTGAGATGTTGTTTGTGGTACTCTAATGCTTGTTGATAGTCACCAAGTGATTGATAAACGTTGCCGAGATTGCCGTAGCCACGTCCTTCCCCGGCCCTGTCGCGCACTTCCTTGGAAATTCTCAAGTGTTGCTTGTGGTACTCTATTGCTTGTTGATAGTCACCAAGTGAATAATAGACGTTGCCGAGATTGCCGTAGGCATGTCCTTCCCCGGCCCTGCCGCCCACTTCCTTTGAAATGCTCAGGTGTTGCTTGTGGTACTCTAATGCTTGTTGAAAGTCACCAAGTGATTGATAAACGTTGCCGAGATTGCCGTAGGCACTTCCTTCCCCGACCCGGCCTCCCACTTCCTTGGAAATGCTCAGATGTTGCTTGTGGTACATTAATGCTTGTTGAAAGTCACCTAGTGATTCATACACGTTGCCGAGATTGCCGTAGGCACGTCCTTCCCCGGCCCTGTCGCCCACTTCCTTAGAAATGCTGAGGTCTTGCTTGTGGTACTCTAATGCTTGTTGAAAGTTACCAAGTGAATAATGAACGTTGCCGAGATTGCCGTAGGCACGTCCTTTCCCGGCCCTGTCGCCCACTTCCTTGGAAATGCTCAGTTGTTGCTTGTGGTACTCTAATGCTTGTTGAAAGTCACCAAGTGAATAATAAACGTTGCCGAGATTGCCGTAGGCACGTCCTATCCCGGCCCTGTCGCCCACTTCCTTGAAAATGCTCAGATGTTGCTTGTGGTACTCTAATGCTTGTTGAAAGTCACCAAGTGATTGATAAACGTTGCCGAGATTGCAGTAGGCACATCCTTCCCCGGCCCTGTCGCCTACTTCCTTGGAAATGCTCAGGTGTTGCTTGTGGTACTCTAATGCTTGTTGATAGTCACCAAGTGATTGATAAACGTTGCCGAGATTGCCGTAGCCACGTCCTTCCCCGGCCCTGTCGCCCACTTCCTTGGAAATTCTCAGGTGTTGCTTGTGGTACTCTATTGCTTGTTGATAGTCACCAAGTGAATAATAAACGTTGCCGAGATTGCCGTAGGCATGTCCTTCCCCGGCCCTGCCGCCCACTTCCTTGGAAATGCTCAGGTGTTGCTTGTGGTACTCTAATGCTTGTTGAAAGTCACCAAGTGATTGATAAACGTTGCCGAGATTACCGTAGGCATGTCCTTCCTCGGCTCTATCGCCCACTTCCTTAGAAATGCTCAGGTGTTGCTTGTGGTACTCTAATGCTTGTTGAAAGTCACCAAGTGATCGATAAACGTTGCAGAGATTGCCGTAGGCTGTTCCTTCTCCGGCCCTGTTGCCCACCTCCTTGGAAATGCTCAGGTGTTGCTTGTGGTACTCTAATGCTTGTTGAAAGTCACCAAGTGATCGATAAACGTTGCCGAGATTGCCGTAGGCCTTTCCTTCCCCGGCTCTGTCGCCCACTTCCTTGGAAATGCCCAGTTGTTGCTTGTGGTACTCTAATGCTTGTTGAAAGTCACCGAGTGATCGATAAATGTTGCCGAGATCGCCGTAGGCATGTCCTTCCTCGGCCCTATCGCCCACTTCCTTGGAAATGCTCAGGTGTTGCTTGTGGTACTGTAATGCTTGTTGAAAGTCACCAAGTGATCGATAAACGTTGCCGAGATTGCCGTAGGCCTTTCCTTCCTCAGCCCTGTCGCCCACTTCCTTGGAAATGCTCACTTGTTGCTTCTGGTACTCTAATGCTTGTTGGAAGTTACCAAGTGATCGATAAATGTTGCCGAGATTGCCGTAGGCCTTTCCTTCCCCGGCCCTGTCTCCCACTTCCTTGGAAATGCTCAGTTGTTTCTTGTGGTACTCTAATGCTTGTTGAAAGTCACCAAGTGATTCATAAACGTTGCCGAGATTGCCGTAGGCACATCCTTCCCCGGCCCTGTCGCCCACTTCCTTTGAAATACGCAGGTGTTGTGTGTGGTACTTTATTGCTTGCTGGTAAGTCATTTGCAATACAGTCTTTCGATGATGATGTCTCTTGTCAAGTGCGGTCCTAGTGGAGAGGAATTTCTCAATACCAATTTCAATTTCTCAATTGTATGCTTACTTGCATTTTGTTTAAGGTTTTTTTAGGAGTGATTTAACGAAGCTGGACTAGTAAGAAAGCTGTGTTTCTTTGAATTTCACTTCATTATTTGGATAAAAATTATATTTACACTGCGGATTAATTCACTTCTGCGAGTATTGCCCAATTGCAACCACTTGGGGGTTAATTACACCGTCAGTTCTTCGAGTGATGTTACAGCAGCTTGATGTAATATGGTGAATTGTAAGCTTGGAAAGAATAAAGAGATGAAACGGACCATATGTAACGAGCGCGAATCGAACCCATTCCTTCCGATCACCGGACAGAAGCTTAATCCATTGAGCCAAAGAGGACTCATGGAGAGCTGTAGTATTTTACTAGATTCAGATGCCACAGGCGTCACGCATAATGCCAGGTTCAGCACTGTCGAAGCGTCATGTGAGATAGATAATATGTCACCTGCTGAACCTAGCAGTGCGCGGGACTCTTGTCATATTTGAACTTAGTAAAATACCTCAGCCTCTCGTGAGTCCTCGTTTGCTGAATGGTTTGAGTGTCCGAATGGCTATCAGAAGGCATGGGTTCAATTTCCGTCGGAGACTCGGATTTGTTCTTTATCCCACGCTCATGGGGACATATGGTCGCTTTTATCTTGTCAATGGTTCTTTAATTTTTCTATCCCAACTTAAGCAAATGTGGCTGATTTCATCTAGCTATTTTACTGAGAAAGTTCGAATTTAAGTTTAATGATGTGAACGGGCACTCAAAAAAAAAAAGAAAATGCCAGAGCTAGGTTCGAATGAACAAACAAGGAAAGTGGTAAGTTTCTACGTGCTTTGTCGGAAGGGAGTCGGCACTAAAATATATTACATAACCCCGTTCATTAAACTGTCTGAAAAGGCGGGTGCGGCTTTCATTGTAACAGGGGAGAGGCGGGGCTGAAAACAATATCTGAAAACAGAAGCAAAACAAAGGATTATGTATCCCCCTTGTCATATTCCCCTCGAATAGTCAAATAACACAAACTGGAAGACAAAATAGAGCTTACATGGAAAAGACACTGACATCAGTCAATATTTTTAGCTGACATAAGGAGGCGACTTCATCAATCTTATTCCTACATAATTAACCTGTCGGGTCGTGACCAAAACGCGAAATTTTGATAACATTATTCGATGGAAACGTACTTCGATTTAGGTTTTCGAGTCTTCCATAATGTATCACGTCTCGTATAACGCTTGAACGTGAACCTGAAATTTTCCCTTGGAAATCCACTTCATTAGTGCTCAAAAGATCATGGGGACAGTTGGGCCATGACGAAAACACGAATACTGTTCATCCTCTTTTTCTCTTTCTCTTCTTCTAGCTACTCCCAACGAAGAAACGTTCTCATTGCAAATTGGGCAAAAGCAAACCATGTTTACTGTCTTGCTTAGTCACGTCAAATCCCACTGAGACCTTGCGGAATCATGCTGTTTTGCATTTGAAATAAACGGAATATTACTCTGGAAAATTGACAATTGCTTTGATTAAGAAAACTTCACAAGGTGAAAAATACATATTATTGACCTGTCTCTCGGGGATATGTGATATGTTCCCATATCCCCTGGCTCCAGGTTAAGAACCCTAATTATTTTACACATAGTTCAATTTTCGTTGCTCCTCTCACGAAAATATATCACATAACCCTGTTAGTTGAAGTGTCTGAATTGCTGGGTGCGATTTTGATTATAACAGGAGAAAGGTGGGGCTGAGAACATCGGAGAACAATATATATATTCCCCTCGTTATGATAATCCTCTCGCCTTTACAGTCCACTGATAATAAAAACCACAAACGGACATCAGTCAATATTTTTAGTTCACATAAAGAGACGACTTTATCAAACTTTTTCCTGCATAATTAACTGGGTCGCGACCAAACGGTGTAATTTTGATAACATTATTCAATAGAATCGTACATCGATTTAGGCAACGAGTCCTCAATAAAGTTTTACCTCTCAAAGTACGCATGAACCTGAGTATTCTTTTCAGCTTACCTTGAACGAAACAAAGTCGACATCCACTCCATTAATCTTCCAAAGATCACGACGGGCAGTTGGGCCATGGCAAAACCACGAGCAAACATGCCAACCTCTGGAGATTAAAAATAGGGGGATTTTTTTCTGTATTATAAAAGTGACAGGCCAAACACGACTCCCGCTAGTCGCAAAATGTATAAAGAAGCCTTAAGAATAGCTTTCCCAAGAAGGTCTACGAGATATTTGTTCCCCTTAGATCACCAAAATAGAGATGTGACAAGTGCTCGATATGTATTGTATGACTCTTTGATCTTTGGGATATAAAAGCAGACATTATGGTCAGACATAATGTCATTTATGTCGGGGCAAGTTGTACACGTGATAATCCGTTGGGGCGGTGTGCTCCAGGTACGGTGAGTTCCATTAAATCTAGCCAATGAAGTTAGAGGGCGGTGTCAAGCTCGGATATAGGCATGGTTTTACAAGTTATTCCTCCTTCTTTCCTTCGCCATCAGAGCAGCCAAATCTCGTTCCGAGAAAAAAATCTTTCATCTTATTATAATCAGGCAAGTAGTAACGTTCAGTATTTTTATATGGTTTAATGGAGCCAATACGTATTTTGATTCTAGGCCATTCTTTTATCCATCGTTTAAAACGCTTTCTGAAAGGCAACTTTCATAATCTAGTCGCCAAAACATTAACCATACCTGGCGATCTGCTCTTAAATTGGCATGGGATAGGAGGTAGAACGGTAGAGAAAACTATTGATTTCGATCTTGAAGTAGTTAGGTCGTTCGCTCCCAACGTAGCTATTCTTCAATTGGGCACGAATGACCTTCATTGTATGTCAGCTGTCGCAACTGGCTCGGCGATAGAGGACCTAACTCGCTTGTTGTACGACTCTTATGGAGTAAATTGGTTTGTGTATGCCAAACGATTTTTAAGAGGGATGATGTTTCTTTTAACAACCAAGTGAAGCTGTTAAATCAGTATCTAAACGCGATATTAGACCCAATCCCGTATGTTATCTACTGGCGCCATTTTGGCTTCTGGAATTGCAAATCCCGCTTTCTGGCTCATGATGGTATCCATTTGAACCGATTGGGGCATTATAATTTTTTTCGCAGTTTACGAGGGGCAGTTCTACGATGTCTCCGTGATTTATCGGCTCGTTGATTCTGTAATATTAAAATTTTATTCAGCAGACGTGTTTCATATATTGCCTGTTCATTGTGAGGGTTGTTAGCCAAGCCGTTGTTGTGTTTGCCTTGTTATACGGTTGCGGAGAATTTTCTCGCAATCAAGGCTTGTTTGGTCACGATTTTTAGGTCGTGCAAATTTTGTTTGGTCACGATTTTGATGTCGTGCATTTCACGGCTTTGGTATTGTTTGTTTTGAGCTGTCGCTTTGCCATAGAGTGTACCAACCTTTTGATCACCTCCTTTTGAGGGCGTGTCCATGGCACTCGGTATTTTGTGACTACGACTTTATTGTTCATTGAACTTGGCATATATTGTTAATTTCTGCTGCTGTATTTGTCGCACGTACTTTTACGTACTGATTTCTCAATTTTAACGGCTGAGCGACGTCTGGCACTGCCTCCCCATGTATGACCTTGTAATGTCTGACCTCGTAATGATTATGAGGTCATAGTTTTTCACATTATTCAATTGTCTGTCAGTTTGGTGTCAGTCCGTAGCTTTTTATCGGAAGTTATCTTATTTAATTTTTATAACTTTTATTCGGTAAGTAATGCCTCCTAGAAAGCGTGCAGCGGCCAAAGCACCAACGCCACCAGCCAATCGTCCCACTCGACCGCAACATAATTTTACTAGTATTTCGGTCGCTTTAAAATCGAGGGTTAGCTCCAAAATCCAAGCGAAAATTTGGGCTAATGAGTATATTGATTTTGGGACCTTAGTGTCTTCGTCGCCTCCATATGACGCATCCAAGCGAATTCAATTTATCAACCAATGGCTGTCGGCTTTTAGCATTTTCGTTTCTGTTTATGCGGAGAGATACAAAGACGAAACTCCACATTTAATGAAATATGGTGAAGTGGTGCGTGATTTAGATTTGAAAGCGAGTGATTGGCTGTGGTACGATGAAAAGTTTCGGTATATAAGGCAGTCGGCGCCTCATCAGTACCCTTGAGATCAAATTCATTGGTTATTGTGGCTACGGGCGTCAACTACTTTTCGCAAATTACAACCGCCCACCAACAAACCCCTTACGCAATACCGTCAGCGATTTCGTTCCCAATCAGGTCCCCAACTCTTTCCTAAAGGAACTTGCTCGGCTTTTCAGGCCGGTAAACATTGCGCAGGGTGCCGATACGAACACGTGTGTTTTAAATGTGGTGCAAAGCACCCGGGAAGCCAATGTTCCGCTCAGCAAAACCAATCCCGTGTCGTTGGGGGTGTTAAAGGGTGTTGAATTTTTACTCCAGGGGTATGACGAAGTTTTAAAACAATATCTTGTCGATGGTTTCCGATACGGTTTTCGAGTTAATTTTGTTGGTGAGCGGTTCGCTTTCGAATCCTCTAATCTTAAAAGTGCTTTAGATCAGCCAGACATAACTAGTAAAATTGTTGGGCCTTTTACAACCTCACCCTTTGCGAATTTTCGTGTCTCCCCACTGGGCATCGTACCCAAAAAAGACCCTTCAGAGTTTCGTTTAATTCACCACCTTTCCTTTCCCTAAGGTTCTTCCGTAAATGATTTTATACCTGACTATTTTTCGACCGTCAAAGATGCATTTGTTATGGATGCGACAAAGTCCATTCGGCATTTGGGTAAGGGTTGTTATATGGCAAAAACCGATGTGAAATCAGCTTTCCGCATAATTCCAATTCACCCTGCTGACTATTTCTTGTTAGGCATGAAATGGAATAACATGTACTATTTTGACCGTTGTTTGCGTATGGGTCTCAGTAGTTCGTGTCAAATTTTCGAAAAGCTCCCCACAGCGCTGGAATGGTTGTCTATCGACCATTTCGGTGCATGAGCAGTTTTACATATATTGGATGATTTCCTGTTCATAGCTCCAACCAAAGCACAATGCGAGCACGACTTGGGTAATTTTATGTATATATATATATTTTTATATATTTTTTATTTATTTATTTATTTATTTATTTAAGTGAAAACTATACATCATTGTAAAAGATAAATAAAAGGACAACACACAACACAGAGAAGAAAAAAAAAGAAAGGAAAAAAGTCTATGATAACTACCCTGTATAAGCTACTTATAAATGTTAAGCAAACGCCGCCCACGCCCTTGAGCAGCTTTTGTACTCTGCCCACTTTTTATCGCGCCGTGACATTCAAGATGGCGGCTTAATAAAGGATCGAATTCGACAAACATACCGGAAAATTGGGGACTGTGAACAGTCTAATTTCTTCTGTACGTTTAAAGCCCGATTTCACTACTCGTAGAGTTTTTGTTTGCATTTGCTCTCCAGGAAATTAATTATTGCGTTTATAAACTTATTAACTTATGAAAATGTCATGTGTTGAGCGTAACTTTGGAGATCAGAAAATCAAAACAACCAATTTCTATTTTGCCAGATGTTTCCTGTTTGGTTATGCAACAAAATTTCACTTTAGACAATCTTGTGCAATAATCCTGTTTGCTTGATAAAGGTCGAAAAGTTTCGGTACAAATTTACTTGATAGCGTTTGGGATTGAAAATAGTTATTGCATTTTCTTTTCATTTTTGGAATAACTCTTCTTTACTGAGAAATGACCAACAGGCAAGAGGCAGTGGAAGTCGTGTCAACACTCAGAAGCCTGATTCCATGAGTTATTTTCGACGCAAAATAAAAAAATTTCTTCGGGTAGGATGGACCTAGAGTTATATCCTGTGTTGCTCAACAGAAAACGAAGTTTTTCATAATTGAGGCATGTTATCGTAATTTCAGATTGTCAAATGGATGACAAAAATAAATATAGCGTTTCGAGGGATAGAACCATTAAGACTCTCTGCCTACTTTTGCGTAAGGATCAGCGCTATTATTTTGATGACGAAGAAACTATCCAAAAACAGAAGAATACAAGATTGTAACGTAAAAGAGAAATGCAAGTGATTGGCTTTGATGTGGAACTTCGGGAGTCCTTTGATTAACCAGCTTTTACTTCAAGCAATCAGAGAGTCCCCATCTTTCTGATGAGTATTCCTTTCTGGTTTGTTATTTTAATTAACTCGTGAATACGGGAAGCGTAATGAACGAGTTATAGCAGACGGAGACAAATATGCAAATTATCACTCATTCCCTACTTCCTTCCTTCCTTCCTTCCTTTCTTCCATGTGCTGTAAACTTTTATCGGTAATTCCGCCAGTGTGGCCTTTTACCCGTTCCAAGGCAACGAAATATAGATTGGGAATACTCGACCGCCGAAAAAGAGGACATTATAAACGCTATTATGCGATGTACTACTGTTTCGTGTTTAGAGTTCTTTGATGGAAATTTAAACGGGCCGATCTTCAAGGACTTAAAATTGATTTTTCAACATAAAAACGTGTTAAATATTAATATTTAAGAATACTAATTACTTGTGCGTTAGTGGTCGAGTGGTGCTCTGTTAATGTTTCCCAACCAGCGCTACTATGAAATAATTTTTCTTTTTTTCTCTCTCTCTCTCTTTTTATTTAAACAGAAATTTTGATGAAGTTGGCAACCGTTATCGAAAGTCTTAATATAAGTTCTTTATTTCTACAATTGTGACCCAAAACATTCGGCTCTGAAAATCTGCGGCGAGATTTTTCATGAAATTCATTTAGCGCGGTGACGCCGATAGCTTCCCCCGGTCAACTTCAATATGAATCTGTTCCTCAAGTGTATACCTCAATATACCTGTCCATGAATTTTTGGGTTAATATTTTTTTATTTAGTGTTGGCTCTTAGGAGCCTTTTTTTGCGTTTGAAGTCGTTCAATTTAAAAAAAAATATCCAACCGTGTTTACCGCACGATGTTGGTTTAGTGGCGCAATTATCTTGCCATCAAGACCTATTTAAAGCTAATGCAACGATGCCCTGGAGTGGAGTGTTAACAAACGTTTTTTATTCGCGTTACAAATATCTTTTCATTCTGCACAAAATAATAGATGCTACGGCAAGAAAAAGCTTTTACCTATATATTGCAAACAATATAGCGCGCATTTCGGCACATTAACTAAACTGGTTAAGTCTGCGTTTTGAGCGGCACGAAGTGCGACATGTGTTACGAAGATAATGTTTAAAACATCACTGATGCGTGTTTTGCACAATCTTGCAGATAAAAGAATTAACACAAACCTCAATGTTCAAGGTGCTTTGGTACGGAAAAAGAAGTTGATAATATTTTCATTTTCTATTCAAACTGGCCTGAATGCGGAGTTTCTTACGCGTGAGTGTTTTGCAATCGAAACCGAATACAGCGAAATTTAGCGGTCAGCTTTAAGCTGGTCAAAAAAAGCAAGATTCTGAGATGGCCATGTTAGCCTTCACAAGCTCCCAGCTCCCAAGACATTTCCAATGTTGTACCACATACTATTAGAAATGCTTCAAAATAAAAAGTAAGTACAGCATATCTAGCAAAAAATCGCCCATTGGCTTTACCACTTTTTTCTTTTATAATTGTAAAGCTTTGAAAATTTTCAGTGAAAAATATTTTATTTAGAGGCTTTATAATTTCATATTCACGATGTTGCTCATTGATAAACGTGTATATACTTTCCCGTGTCAATAACTTTTTTCATGCTTTGAACAAACTAATAACGTTGATGGTTTTGAAGTGGGTTGTTTGTATAATTGAATGTTGAGTACGGACTTCCCATTTTCTTGAGCTGCAAATAAAATTGCTTTAAAACATGTAGACTATCAAATGCTTTAGAGGCGTCATTAAGATTTCTATGATGTGGTTGGGTTAAAAAAAAAATTAGTCGTTTCTGGTTAAGACTGATGGGTAAAGTTGCCGTTCGAAGGATTCGGCCACTCAAAAGCCTTCCATTGAGACTGATATTTTGTTCTCAGAACACGCTGCTCGATTCTTTCAAATTTCCGTTTCTAAATACTGCTCTGTAAAAAATTCAAGCCGAATTAAATGTTTTATATCTTCCATCATACTTTATTCCCTTAATACGCTGAATATAAACGTCACATAAAGCAAGACGAAATAAATGATTGCCAGTTTCAATTACGCATGTCAATCAGGAGATCTATCAATTAGTCAAAAGAGAGGAATAATATCACTTCCAAAACAAAATAAAGATAAAACAATTCTTGAAAACTTGAGACCCATTTCGCTGCTAAATGTAGACTATAAGATTCTTACTAAAACAATTGCTAAAAGATTAGTAAAGTTACTCCCAAAAATTATAAACCCAGATCAAACAGAATACGTCAAAGGCCGTTTTATCGGTGAGAATATTAGATTGATTGAAGACGTCATGTTTTACACAAAGCACATTTAATAGTCCCGGAATAGCGCTATTTATTGACTTTAAAAATGCTTTCGACTCCGTAGAATGGAACTACTAGAACGCTGCCCTCAGAGTGGTCCTCAGAGTGTTTAACTTTGGTCCAAATTTCTTAAATTGGATAAAAGTGCTTTATCGTGAAGTCTCCAGCTGCGTAATAAATAATGGGTACACGTCGCCGTTCTTCCGTTTACAACGAGGAGTAAGGCAAGGTTGCCCTCTATCGGGACTTTTGTTTGTAATCGGAATTGAACTTTTAGCAAAAGCTCTAAAAAAATGACAATTCTATTAAAGGAATTAAAGTTGGTCCTAAAGAGACAAAATGTACACAATACGCCGATGATACCACCGTCTTAGTAAAGGACCAAAACTCAATAAGCAAGCTGTTAAAACTTCTCGATGACTTTAAATTAGTCTCAGGGCTGGAAATTAACACCAGTAAAACTGAAGCAATGTGGCTAGGAAGCTGGAGAGATAAAATGGAAACCTCGTTTAATTTTAAGTGGCCGAAAGAACCTATTTGCGCCCTTAGTGTACACTTCTCGTATAACACTGAACATGCTAACAAACTAAATTTTAAGGAGAAAATCCTTAGCCTAGAAAAAACGTTAAACTGCTGGAAAAGAATAACTCACTTTATTACTTGGAAGGATAAATATTGTTAAAACTTTGGGTTTATCGAAACTAATATATAACACCTCTGTTCTTACGATACCTGAACATTTTGTTAAAGAAATTAATAAGTTGACTTTTAATTTTATTTGGGAAGATAAACGAGCAAAGATAAAGAAAACAACGATTATCAGAGAGAGACAGCAAGGTGGGCTTAAAATAATTGACTTCGAAATTATGGAAAAAAGTTCTCAAGTTGGCTTGGATTGAGCGTTTAAAGTCGCATAATGAAGCTTCGTGGAAAACGATCCCGGAAATTTGTACGAGACAATATGGTGGTTTTTTTTTAACTGACTGCCAGTTCGATTTCAAGTCACTTCATTTTGATAACCTTCCAGATTTCTACACTACCGTCCTCAAGTATTGGCAAGACTTTAATAAGCCAACGATACTTAATGAACATATTTCAACAGACGCGGAAATAATCTGGAACAATAAAAATATAAAAATTGATGGGAAACCCATTTTCTACAACTCGTGGTTCAAGAAAGGTATTATTCATATCAACGAGCTATTGAATGAAAATCATGATTTCTTTTCTTTGGTTGAACTAAAAGAAAAATTAATCACACCTTTTACTACGTATTATGGACTAAGTAAAGCCATCCACTCAAAACGGAAAATAATAATAAACAATTCATTATGCAATACAGATGCCGCAGCGACTTCAAGCCCCAGCAAAACCACTTACAACCCGCGCTGCTTACTCTTCTTTTCTTAACAAGATAACTGTACCTCCAACTTGTGAGAATAGGATTTTAAATTGTGGGTTTACTAAAGACAACATTTATGAAGTATACTTGCTTCCGTTCACAGTTACCAAACAGACAAAGTTAATTGCTTTCCAATATAACAATTCATAACGTCCTTCCAAACCAAATTAATCTGTTTCACGCCGGAAAAAAACTGAAAATGACACCTGCCCGCTTTGCAACTGTGAAAAACAAACAACCACTAACATGTTACTCAATTGCATCAAATCCAACACATTTTGGGATTCGTTTGTAAAATGGTGGAACCAGAAATTCAATCAAAATGTTAATTTAAATTAATACATAATTTTATATGGCTGGCATCAAAACACACCATATAATTATTTACTCGACTATGCTCTTCTTATTGCAAAATATCATATTTTCGCTACTAGCATGTGCAACGGCTTTTTGGACTTTAACAGCTTTTTATCACGTTTAAAAAACGACACAACTATTATAAGAGAAATATTGTTTCAGAATTAATCCGTCGAAAAATTCAATTCTACATGGGCACGCCTATTGTAATCCTTATGTTTTGTTCATTTTGTATTTTCTTCTATGTAATTTTATATAAAATAATGTTTGTATGTAAAACGATTTGTGTAAAAGGTTGTTTGTATGGAAATAATAATAATAATAATAATAATAATAATAATAATAATGAAAAAAGACTTATAAATAGTGTAAAACAACATTTTTTAAATTTTGTAAATTTTATTTTTTGCTTTCTTATATGTTATTTTACTCGAAGAAATTAGCTTCACAAGCTACACTTAAATTCGAGTTAAAATAAAGTTTATGTATGTATGTATGTATTTTGTAAGTAAGTTTTGTAAGTAATGTAACTAATTCAGTAGTGTATTGCAGTACGTTTGTATAGTTTTTATCCAGTTTTTTTCTTGTTTTTTTTTTAGGTTTTTAGTATTTTGTCACTGTTTTGTGTTAAATACAGGTTATCATTGAAACAAAAAACAAAACAAAAAAGATTGAATTTTTTTTTATAAAATCCACCCTGTTTACCAAAAAAAAAAAGATTAAGTAAGTTCCACACTGACAAATGATATTCTTCGATCCCTCGAGTAGTGACGGAATCGCGTTTTATGCGACGGGTTATAAACGGGCAATAAATCAAATATAAGTATAAGAACATTTTTAGTTAGTTTATCGCAATCCAACAAACCAGTGCACAAATTCAGTGAAAAGCTGTGGTACAGTATTCCAGAAATGCTTCTACCTTTTAGTGTGGAACAATCCTTCTCTCTTATTATTTTATCTCAGTACATTAATTTTAAGAATTGGAACTGAAGCAAATGTGGCTTCATTTGCTGAGAAAGTTTGCATTTTAATTTTATGAACAGGGACGTATGAAAAGGAATTCGAGGGGCTCGAACGAATTTCCCTTGGACATCAATATTGTTGGACCAAAAACAAAACATCAATTACTTGAAAATGGGGAAAGGGGTAAGTTTCTACGCATGCTTCGTCGGTGGAGAGTAAAACACTTAAATTTGGCATCAACTGGATATGAATTGTTAACGTAAATTTGCCAACTACAAACAGAAAGGTGACGATTCAACCGCTAGCCCTTGATAAGAATAGGTAAATGCGGGAAGATACTATATCAAAAATCTTCAAATATTTAAATAGTGTCTGGAACGGAAAATACAATAAAACAAAATGTAAGTAATGTAATGTAAGTGTTCTTCTAGTGTTACAACAAACTCCCTGCCTGGTATTCGTAGAATACCGCAATTTATAACTGATGCTGAGAAAAATAAAAGCTAATTAAGCGTTTCAATAGTGTCATTGATCCTCGGCCTTCAGTAGGATTATTTCCGTGATTGGTCGCTGATAATATTTTTTTAAGATTCTTTAGTGGTCACTAGGTTAACTTTGCGTCCTCTTACGTCACGGTCAGCATGCGCCTTGGTGACTCTGGCAAGAGACCAGTCGTTCCTAGGTGCATCCTAACAGCGGAGGAGGATCGCCCTCCTGCGGGTTGCCATTTTCTGTGTGGGTGTAAAATAGGAAGTTACTCCTTGCGCCATCGTGACCAGAAAATGTAGACCAGATGCTGAACACGTTTACACTAACGAACAGAACATCGGTACTGAAATCCCCTGCTGGTGATTTCAACTCTTGTGGTTTCTGTGTGCGTAAAGTGGTTCTGAGAATTTTAGGTGCGTCGGGGTCGCTGGATACCGGTATAAAAGGCCTGGTGTTGGCTGTAAGTATTGTCAACACCTCGTGCGTTAGGTGCTTTGGAGGGACGTCTGCTAGCATAGCTTCTAGAATTCGCCTTGCTACTCTTATCATTCTCTCCCATGCTCCTCCTGCGTGAGACGCGTGTGGTGGATTGAAGGTCCACTCGCAGCCTTCCATGGGTAGATAACTTCATCCGGCGCTGACACCTGAAGGTTTCAATACTGCCTGGAATGAATGAATGGAATACCGGATGGTGGTGCGGGGCTGACGCGATCAGCTGGTAGATCAGCCATCGTCTGATTCTGGCACTGTCCTATTAAAGCACTTGCCGATGATGGTGTTGATTAATCTCTTTCCGCCTTTGATCCAATAAACGCTTCTTCGGGTTAAATCATGAGTGACAAGCCTTCCTTGATGTTGTAGTTAGTCATGAAAATGCCGGACTATAAGTGCTGACATGTGATATGAGCTCGGCAAGATGATAAGGTGGCGTTCTTTATTGTTGAGATCTGCTTGGTTAAGTCGGCCGCCAACTCGCAGAAATCCGTCTTTGTCGATGACAGGGCACAGGTTCGCTAAGGCTCGTGTCTTGGGAAGCTTTTCTGAGCACTGCAGATACTCGATGTCATTCCCGAATGCTTCATGCTGGACAATTTTGATAATAACCGCCTTTGCTTGGTTGTACACTTGTGTAGAAGGAACTTCCTCTTGAGCCTGGGTTTTGCTGCGTGTCTGTACGACAGTAATCAGTCTAGCGATTGCACCTTGTAGAGTGGTCTATCGCGAGAATCTTGAGAAACGTTCTAATCCAAGAGTCATGCGGGTCCCCCACTTCAGTGGCTAGGGCCTTTACACCTGTGCGCACTTCGGGGTCACCAGCGAGCATTTCTGCAGCTGTGTTTCCCTTACGAGTGCAGGTAGTTAGGTCGCTAATGTAAAGGAACTTCGGTCCTGTGTGCCACATACTCTCTTTTAGGTCACTTGCATCTACTGATCGAGTACCTAGGTCTGCGGGATACAGATTGGTAGAGACATAATTCCATTGATGCGGTGCTGAGGTTCTGCGTGTACATTCCACATGGTTACTAACATAGAGCTGTCCGAGTTGTAAATCACTGCATCATGCTCATCTCGAGCTTTTCAGTGATGAGCTCACATAACTCAACTCCCATTACAGCTGCGCAGAGCTGTAAACGAAGAATGGTTGTCGCGCGGGCTAGAGTGAGCTTAGCCTTGCCAGGGTCGAATGCTGCTTGGACTTCACCGGTTGGTTGGACTGTTCTTAGGTATGAGCCCATGGCCATTTCTGATGCGTCGCAAAAGTGTGGAGCTCTAAGCGGTTTGACGCTGTAAGAGCGGGAAAACTTGAGCTCCTCTAGTTACTGAAGGCAATAGCACCAATCTTCCCATGGAGGTTTGTGTTCTGCCGGAAGCGGGGCGTTAAGCGGGGGTGTTCAACGTTGCGGTACATCGAGATGTGCGGTCACTGATCTCAGAAGCTGCTTTCCCTTGATGATGACTGATGCTGCAAAACCCAGGAGATCGCAGAGGCTGTTAGTTACTGATAGTACTCCTCGCCTCGAGAAAGGTTTATATTCCAGCGAAACACGGAATGTGAAGGCGTCAGACTTCAAGTCCCAGTACACTCCAAGCTATCGCTGCATCGGTATAGGACCCTTGCTGAAATCTAGGTTGTGGAGCCCGCTAGTTTGCGCGATCATCGGATGTGAACGCTCTCATGACTTCCGCATGACTAGAGGCGATTTAATGTAGGCGATTTAATGTAGGCGGTTTCCAGCATGGCTTGAGTGTGACGAAGTACATCTATTGCGCTTGCCGGGCTGGGGGCTGAGTGAAGGCCATCGTTTACGTAAAAGTTACTTTTCACTAGATCTTTGCATCTGAGCCGAACTCGGCTTCTCCGACTTCGGCAGTCTTGCGCAGTCCATGGTTCGTTACCGCTGGTGATGGTTCATATTTGAGCGACCCTTCCTTATAAAAAGGTGTCGAAATATAATCAAATAGAAATTCTAAATTTAGACATGCGCTTAGTTGATTTCTTCGAGGAAACACTGAAGTTCGTGGAAGCTTTATTGTTAAGGTATGTTTAGATTATATGCACGAGTCGATGTCTTTTAAAATACCGTAATCCACGATATGATATGTGTGATATTTAAGGTCTACATACATTGTACGCTTTTCAATAGAAAAACGCAAGGATATATATTCACTTGCGAAACAGATCCACTGACGACATACAGTATTATATATAAAAGTTGACCTTTAGCGCATTTAGCGGCGTCATCCCGATAAATATCTTTAATGACTGAAATATTTGGCCACATATATTAATTCAGAGTTGAATGTTTTAAGTGGCAATTTTGGAATAAAGTACTTCAATTTCGATACGGGTTGTCAACTTCATCAAATTTCCGTTAAAAAAAGAAAAGAAAAAATAAAGAACAAGATCATTTGACGTCTCTACCAGGAATTGAACGCAGAAGCCGGGAGCGTTGGTTATGGCTCAGCCAAACAGCGAGCCAGATCTCTCCTATTTCAAACAATGCGTTGTTGTGTCGCGCTAAGACATGAAACACGTAAGTTTGGTTTATTTAAACTTTTAAAAAAGGCAGCGAAACTTCACACATTTAAAAACAACATTTACAGTGCTGTAGCGTTTTCCTAAGTCTTGAAAATTACATTTGATGCCAGCAGATCGTTTATAAGCCTTATGCACTGGTCAGCGGAATTTCCAAGAAAAGTTTACAGCCGAAGGATAAAAAGATGGATCGATGAAAGGAGTGAAAATTTGCATATTTGCCACCGTCTGCTATAACTCGTTCATTAAGCTTCGCATATTCACGAGTTAAAAACTTCAAATATATAAAAAGTGCCTACAACGGAAAAACAGTAAAACAAAACTTATTTTAAAGCGACGGTTAAGCAAGTATTCTTCTGGCATGAAAGCACAAGTTAAGTCTTTAAATACCGGCTCAACAACTCAAAGAACGGAATAAACGAAGATAGAGGCGTTGATTTCACGCTTGCTCTGTTGTTTTTCTCTTTCGAAGTCAACATAAAACAATTATAAGACAAACAGTTAAAGAACAAATATGTATGGAATTTTGAAAAGGAGTAAAAGAAGAGAAAGAACATTGAACGTCACAAACTTTCTAAAATATCAGCTTGAGATAGTTCCCGCTCTGCTTTATCAAATTTTCAAATTTAATTTCATTCTGTTTTCACGTGTCAGTAACTTTTTCTTCCTTTTAACAAACCATTGAAAAAATGGTTTTGAAGTGATTTGTTTGTCGAATGAAATGTTGCGTGCGGACTACTGATTTTCTCAAGCTGCAAATACAATTGGTTTCAAACATATTGACTATAAAATCCATTAGAGGCGTTATAAAGGATCTCTATGGTGTAGTTGGGTTGAAATATCACTCAGTATTTTTTTTTGGTTAAGATTGATGGGTGAAGCTGCCGTTCGAAAGATAGCCGGCCTCCCACCGAGACTGAAATTTTGTTCTTAGAACACGCGTACGCTGCTCGATTCTTTCAAATTTACGGACGTTTCTATTTACTGCTCTGTACCAAAATTCAAGCCGAATCAAACGTTTCATATCTTCCTTGATACTTTAATCCCAATATGCTGAATAAACGTCACATAAAGCAAGAGTAAATATGTCAAATATTACAAGTTTCAAACTACATGTAAGAAATGATTGATTTGGCTTGCATCTTACGAGTAGTGATAGAATTGCTTTTATGCGACGGGTTATGAACGGAAAATTAATAAATATCAAACATGTATTTCATCGCATGAAATTAAAAAAAAGTGCATAAATTCCGCGAAAATCCGTGGTGAAGTATACCTCTATCTGTTAGTGTGGAACGACTAACTGATTTCTCTTATTATTCTATCCCAACACATTTTTCCTAAAAATTGGAACTGAAGCAAACGTGGCTAAAATAAATTTGAAGAGAACGTTTACATTTTAGTTCTATGAACATGGACTAAAAACAAAATGTATCTTATTTACAAATTGGGATAGTGGTGTTAGCTTCTACGTGCCACGTCGGTGCGGGACAGCAAAACACTGAAACTTGACATCAACTGAATATGAATTGTTAGTTAAAAGCAAATTTGTCACATATCGAGAGGTCAGGGTCGGCCAGTAGGGGGGGGGGGGGGAGGGGGGTTGGGGAGTGGTATACCAATTTACCCGAAAAATACCCAAATACCCCTAAAATACCCAAAATTCCTCCCAATATATACCCAAAATTGATCAAAGTGTTGTATACTGTATACCCGAAATTGGAAAGCAACGACTTACCTTTTAAGCAGTCCACCAATAAGGAACAGACATGCATCATTCGTACTCATTCATTAGCCATTTAATTAACCCTCGGACGTACACGCAAACTTATACCCCAACCGTTACACGGGGGGTTGCGATGTTGCAATATTTCAGGAATATTTTACATCTAATAGATAGCCCGCGATGTGCTCTACAGGATAAGATAAATATTATGGGATGGGGCGCTGCTGGGGTCCGTGACGTCATCCAAAATGGCCGCCAAGATGGCCGCCATCTTGGATTTTACTAAAAATTCAAATTTATCGGAAAAATGCGGAAATTGCAAATATTGTTTGCTGGAGTTGCAAAATAACATACAATTAAACATTTTGATGCTTTTGGCAGCATTTTGTTATGTTTTATCGCTGAAAAAGGTGAAAAACACGCATTTTTCTTCAAAAATGGGTTGACAACATGTTACTTATGACGTCATATCTCGTTACTATAGCAACCGGTTGTCGCCAAAATTTATCAGAATGTGTCTCAAGGATAAATGAAGAGCTATTGAAAACGGCATGTGCTAATCTTAAATGGTCTTGAAAATATCGGAAAAAATCTTAAGGGGGGTGGCAACCACCACATTTTGATGTGGTGTGCAAGAGCTATGATTATTTCCCTGCTACATGTCCCCACTACACTCCCTGCTACATGTCCTTCAGTGTGTACCACACAAATTTTTGTCGCTGCTACATGTCGCTGCGACATGACCCTGCTACATGACCCCTCGTGTCTGACCACCTGTGGTGTCATCTGCAATCCACTTAACATTATTTATAGTTCCTTTTATGCCATCTGTGGAAACTGTGTTCTTTCCCGGTGGTTGTAAACAGAAGGGTGTCGACAAGGTCCTGACTGTACCACTCTGTTCGAACATGGGCAATATGATCATCATCTGGCAGGTCTTCAAGTTTCACAATGTAAAATGAGCTTGTTCGCAAGGAACTTGGTCTACAGCTCTGTGGATACAACACATATGTTCCTTGGGAATGCAGAACTTTTCTCTCTTTGCGAGAATATCTTCCCTCTCCTTGTTTTGATTGGTGCTGTCATCTTCCAGTAGCGCATTGAAGTCTACAGTCTTTTTCTTGGGAGGCGAGGCTTCGTAAACGTTTAAGGGTAGTGTTCCAGGCTTGTCTTTGGTTGTGAAATTTCTTGTCGTGTTTTGACAGACACTTTTTTCCATGGACTGATGCCTACTGTCGAAGCTCAGCTATCTGCTTTGGTGCTAAGCAACTCTTACCGGGCTTTGGCAATTTCGCTAATTCCGAAAACTGGATGAGAACATCTTTCTTCGAGGGCTGCAGACAGTAGGAAGCCTTTGGATTAGTCTCGGCGTTACTCGTTTAAGTAGTTCATTTGTGCATCTTGAAAAACGCTGGCAGAAATCTAGCACTTTGGGCATCCCGGGGCGGATCCAGGAATTTCTGAAACGGGGGTCCGGGTGCATGTCTCCCGGAAAATTTTTCCGATTTTACCCTCAAAAACGCCATTTCCGGCATTCCTGACAGTCGAAAAGCGTTTGTCAAGTCAAAAACTTGACAATCAGCCAATTGATGGAAGTGAAACAACTACGTTTAAAATTATTTTATTTTATTTTTATGAACCACATGGGAGACACAGGTCTGATGGGGGGGGGGGGGTCCGGAACCCCCGACCCTCCCCCTGGATCCGCCACTGGCATCATGTACATGTCTGCATTGTCTCCCTTCATTGTCTTTTCGACTCGGATAAAAACTTTCTGCTGAACTTTATTTTTAAATAACATGAACCGGTCTAATTTTATGCGTTTTGGGATATGTAATCAAAAGCTCAGAAAGTTAGATATACTTTATACCTGAAATTTAAAAAAAGTGATAACCGAATACCCATATTTCAGTTTAAATATACCGTATACCCGATTTAAAAAGTCCCTGTATATCGTATACCTAAAAACCCTGGCCGAGCCTGAGAGGTGACATTTCAACTGCTAGCCCTTGGTAGGCATTTTCTCGTGCCTGACAAATGTAGTTAGGTTTATAAATACCGGCTCGACAACCGTCACAGAACGGAATAAACGAAAAGAGGCAAACAATAACAATTTTGAAAATATCTCCCCATTTACAAGCGATGATTTCACGCTTGCTTTGTTGTTGTTTTTTCTCTTTCGATGTCCACTGAAACCAGTTCTTAATCAAATAGCTAAAGAACAAAAATATGAAGTTAAAATTAAGGGAGGAAAATGAGAGAAAAACAGCATTAAACGCCACAAACCTTGTAAAAATATCAACTTGATTTAATTCCCGCTCTGCTTTCTCCCTGAAACGAGGTGAAATTTGTTAGTAAATTGTTATTTTCTTCAGGTTGCATTTAGATAAAAATTACGAAATTAATGGTCGGTGTTAATACATACAAATACACCAACAAGATTTCATTTACAGTTAAATGCGATTGGACTGATTAAAGAAAAAAACAAAAAACACTTTAACAACAGCGACATGTGCAAATGTATGATGAACTGAATGTGTGTGCTCATTACACGAGTCAAGTTCGAGCCCGAGTCAAGTTCGAGTCACGAGTCAAGTTCGAGTCAAGTTTCAAAAAAAGTATTTTTCTTCCTGTTTTTATATAAAATATTATATTTTTGTTTAGATACATTAAGCGATTGAATTGAGCGTTGTTGATTTGATTTAGGCAGTCTGTGTTAGTACACTACGCGAACGACTCATTTCTCTTAGAATTTGTTTGCTGAACTCACGGTAAATGTCACGCAACCTCTCGTGCAAAGATGAACCATAAATACAAGACTAAAGTAGGTTGAATAATCGCGAAATGAATTTCTTACAAACTCTGTTAAAAATATAATAGCGGAGCCCGCGGGCCGAAGGCTCCGCGGAGCACCATACTCATAGAAACTACGCCCGTCATTTTTCATGGTCATGGCTAGCGGAATGTTTCGCGGGCGCGTTGTCTGCCCGCCGAACGCCCGCCGTACGCGTTGGGCTAACTCGCTGGCGCGTATGACGTCGCAAAACATGCGCGTATGATGCCACAAAACATCCGGGATCTTTGAGGCTTTGTTTTTCGCGCGGCTACACAGCCGTCAGCTCGGTAAACACTTCAGCCGTTGCAGGATTTTTTTGCTGTTTTTAGCAGAGAATGAAAATGGTTATCACCCAACATTTTTTGCGGTTTGCTACTCAAGACAGGATACTAATTAAGGGATACTCAGAAGCCGCTTTAGTGGAAAAAGAAGAGCTTTCAGGGATAAAATCTTGCTTCGAGGAACAATGCGAAGAGATGGGTTCGTTTTATGGATTTCAGCACCAAAGCGGAGATTTAAAGAATTTCCAAGTACAGTAGTCGCCGGAGGGACTTAAAGGTAAAACAAATTACATTTTTCGATGGGAATTTTTATTGATTTCAATCTGTGATTGACTTTTTGTTTATGTTCCCGTTAGTTTTGGAGAATTGTTTATAAACGTGTAGCTTAAATTCAGTTGTACTAATTTCTTGAATTTCATCGAAGACACGGTTCGGCCTTGATGCGCTATATAATTAAATGGTACGCGTTTTGCTTTTAAACATAAACTAATGGAGATTTCAATAAAATTTTTCGAAAGAAGTTTGTGTTGTCCATTTTTATGTGTTTGTTCATCATTACTTAGATTGAAAAGCGATTTTATGTAAACAAAACAAAACTTAGATTTTATACTCGCGTCGTTTTATGCAAATATGTTTGTGTATTTTTGCAATTTTGATTTGCAAATCAGTTTCTCGGGCATTTTTTGACAAGCAACAACTGTATTTTATTCACAAAATAGTCGTAATAGTTATTCTAGACGGAGAAAAAGTTGTTTTTGTGACCTTTTGTACGGTCTAAATGTACTGCGCAGACGGTCGGGTAATACTGTTTTTGAGAATTGCTAAAATTGAAAAATAGCCCGGTCGTCAATTTTAATTCTTGTGCTTCCGACCTTTCACCTAAGTTACGTTTCATCTTAGTTAAGCTTGTTCAGAGGTTCTTCAAAGGGCGACGCTGTTAGGCTAAGGCTAACTATATATATCATTATTAATGAGGTAGGGAAATATTATTCTGAAAATTCCTCGAGCATTGGAGCTCACAGACTGGAAGAACCCCTTACAAATAGCTAATACAAGCCAGCCGGCGTACAGTCCCGTACGAATATTAAACCACTGCGAATATTAAATTCGAACGGGAGTACAGACTTTCGTAGAATTGCCATGTAAATACCTATTTGACTCAAGGCAGTATATCCTATCTTCGTTTAAAAGGTGCAAGGGAGTCTGTTAATTTTTATTCAGCTGGTGCAGACCGTGCAAATGCCAAGTCATTTATTAGTGACACCACTCGAGGGAACACACACTCTGTACGTTCGTTTGGGAGCCTGATGACGAGTGAAAATATACTATATACATGTGTATATAGGCAAATGTCACCCAATTTTTTGCCACGATAACAAAAGCAACTTTTAAAAAAGAATAGATGCAAATTGCCAGGAAATAATAAGGAGGGGAGCATTGGGGCCTATTAAACCGAAACTGTACAACCATTGAGTTGTTATTTTTTGTATAACATTACTCTCATTAATGATCATAAAAAGCGAAAACCGGATGTTATTGAAAGAAAAAAAAAAACGAAAACTGCAACGGTTACCAAAACCGAAAAACCGGGAATTGTGAATGAAAACTGAACCGAAATACCGATCTCAAAAATGACAAAAACCGAAAAACAGAAAACCCCAATGCCCCTTCCACTGGAGAAGGGGCGCAACTTTTGTAACAAAGTGATACAACGGCCAATAGAGTGTTTTCACATGACGTCACGGCGGCCATGTTGGTGTCCCAAAACAATAAAACGGTGGCCATATTGGTGTCCCAAGCTAATCCTGTGGGGATTGAATTCTTTTCTAATGAAAACTTTTTGTTTTGTTCAAATAAATTAGCATAACTGCAGACCACGTGAGTGAAAACACTCTATCAAATCAACATGGCCGCTCCATGTGTTCTCTACTTGCAGAGACATGCGCTGACCCGAAGCATTGCACCACTTAGTCTTTGTTCCCAGACCATTTTCCAACATGAGAAGTCCAATATCCAATATTCCGGCCTCATAAACGATTTGTCCCCGCTTGAGTTAACTCTAACTCTTTAAAACATAACATCATCTAGTTCTCTCTCTTATTTCAAAAAATGCGTATTTGTGTCACACTAAGACATGCTTTTAATTCATCGAAACAAAATTTGGTTTATTTGAACTTTCACAAATGGCAGCGAAATTTCACACATTTAACAACAACATTTGCCGTGCTGTAGCGTTTTCCTAAGTCTTGAAAAAAACATGCGAAGTCATCCAGAGCTCGAAGCCTTATGCATTTGTCAGCGGAATTACTAAGAAAAGTCAACAGCCGATCAAGCAAGGGATCGAGTGAAGTTTACTCAGGGGCAAAGCACAACTGAGCAGGAATGTTTCTAGTCCTGTACCGGACCTTTGCCCGACATTCCCGTGTCGAGTCCTTTTATAAGAGAAAAGAAAAACAAAGGAGCCGAAAAGAACCTGTGTAAGAAAATTTAATTTTTAGTTAAAAAAATTTTCATGAACCTCTATAAAAAACGGGGGTATTGGGGGGGGGGAGGGAGGGGGGAGAGGGTTATGTACAAAAACTAAAAGGAAACAAAATTTTGTGTTCCAAACTTACCAAAAAAAATGTGTCGAAAAGCGGGGTGTCTGTCACTAGAAACGTCAAAAATGTTTCGTCTTTGTGTTGCGGTCTTGTCCTGTCGTGGAAAACAAATAAATAAATAAATAAATAAATAAATAAATAAGTAAATAAAGTAAATAAGAAAAACCGCAACAATTATCAAAACCGAAAAACCGGAAATCTTCAGTGCAAAAAAAAAAAAACAAAAACCGATCTCAACCCTTAAAGGTTGAAAGTTCTTGGCACAATCTGTAACTTTTTCAAGCTCCAAACTGCTGTGAAAAATTAAAATCTACACCAAATTGAAGAAACGTTGACCCGTGAAAAGCATAAACCATGAACGATGAGACCGAATGGGATTATGGGTAGGCAGCATTGGCAAGCTGAGTAATATTCCATTTCTCGATAATCAAGATGTTTTCTTTGCTTGAGACATTTTAGAGCATGATTCATGCATCTTGTGTTGATATAAGGTGTATTCTGTTAGAGACGAAGGTTAATTTACCCAATTTCCCAGTAAACCTTTGGGTCGCATCGTCCATGGTTTATGCTTTTCACCCAACAACGTTTCTTCAATTTGGTGTAGAAGAGCATATAAATTAACTCCTTGCACTGGAGTTAATTTTTTCGTAGTTATTTCAACTCCAAAAACTGAAGAGTTCAGTTATTTTAACCCCAAAAGTAGTTACCTTGCTGTATAGTAGAGTTAAATTAACTCCATTAGTGGCTGGAGTTAAAATGACCCCCAAAAGGGGATTATTTTGAACCTAAAGTTTTAACTCCACTTTTGGAGTTAAAATAACTCTTGCAGTGCTGTTGTCTATTTAACAATGACCGTTTCATTTTGTTTCAAGAGATTTCTGAAATCACTCTAGTCGCTAAAAATCCCTGTATATGTGATGGTAATAAAATTATGTATTAACGTATCACAACGATTACAGGTACGTCGCTGGATAACTGTAAAAGTACGCACCTTTGATGACTCTTGGGTATTTCTTCACGCAAAATAAAGCGGGGTCAAACAAAAATCCTTCAGTTAAAATGATTTGCAGAGCGCCTTGTATTCAAACCAACAGAGGAATTACACACTATTCCACAATGTATGTGCCAAGTCCTTTTATTAAGCACAAGCGCACTTTTTATAAATAGAACACTGTAACATTTCACGTTACAAAGTCATGACGAACTTTTTGGCTCGTGTTTCCTTCTTTGCTTATTTCAGTTTCATGAGAATTAAATCCTCTACTAAACATAATCATTTGGTTTCATTCTCCGGCGTTATTTCTAGAACATTTGTATGTCAAGTAAAATCATGGCTCCCTTCTAGGCTCTCACTGTTTCCTTCTTTGCCTATGTTTTCCACGAGATTTAAATCTCTACTAAAGATAATCTTTTGATTTCATTCCCCAGTGTTATTTCTAGAACACTTGTGTTCACGTGATATTTCACCTGTTGTCACGACTGCCTTCTAGGCTCTCAGTGTTTTCTTTTTTGCTTATTTTACTTTCACGAAAATAAATCTCCAGCGATAATTTTTTTTGGTTTCAAGTGATGTTACACGGGACGACTCTTAACGCAACGTTGTTAGGTTTAAAGTTGACACCGTGTAACAGCGCGCGGACGATGATTTATAACGCAATATTTTGTTGCGGCTGCCGCAAGAAATTGTTGCAATAAAAATCGCCCCATGTAACATCCCTTTATTATCTGTCGTTATTTCTAGAACACTTGTGTATCACGTGATATTTCACGTGACAAAGTCATGACCCTCTCTCTTGTCTCTCAATGTTTCCTTTTTTAACATTTATGAGAATTAAGACCTCGAGCGCTAATATTATAAAATGCTCCGAAACCTGCTCAAATCTCCAATGCTACGTTTTTCCATCATTCTTTGAAAATTATCCAGCAGTTTGGTGTCAAACTCCTTCCACATGAATTTCAAGGTACTCCAATACTTTTGCATCGATTTTTTTCTGCTTAGAAGGGCTTTCAAATGGAGAAATAGTTGTTGGGATAACAAGCTACTCCGCATCTTAGCACAGGGGAAGCTGACAAGCAGTTTTCCGAGTTTTGTTCATGAATACGAAATGACCAAGCTTGGAAGTTATTCTAAGAATCCGCACCTTTGTAAGGGTGGCGAACATAATATGCGAGCCAGTTACCCCAGGAGGGGAGGGAGCATTTACGCTAAATTAGAAGTTTCCATGGAGTGCAATGTTTTTAAATGCGGGGACTACGCTGACTAGACTTGCGCATATAACGTACGCCCCCCTCCCCCCCCCCCCTCTTAGAAACCGGGAAATCGCTCAAAATTTCCGTTAAAACCAAAAAGAAACGCACTGGGGATAAACATTGCTCAAAACCGAAAAACGACTTTTCATAAAAACCGAAAACCGGATTTTAAAAAAGGAAAAAAAAAGAAAACCGCAAGGGTTATCAAAACCGAAAAACCGGAAATCTTCAGTGCAAAAAACGAAAAACCGATCTCAAAAATGACAAAACCGAAAAACCGAAAACCCCAATGCCTCCTCCAATAAGCCTTCATTTTAGATAAACGGACGCGGTGAATTGTAGTTTACGTATACTAGCCTTACCTTTAGTTTTGGTTATCTTGTAGGTCATTCCCACCCCTCCTTTGTTGCGTCGACGAAGGAGACGCTTCCTAATCTTGTCGGCTAGGCGGAACGAATCGAGAAAAGTGTCGGTACCAAATCTGCGCCATCTTGAAACGTCACAATAGTATCCAGCATGCTTAGCGCATCGTCTAAGCGGAACGAATCGAGAAAAAGTGTCGGTACCAAATCTGCGCCATCTTGAAACGTCACAATAGTATCCGGCATTCTCAGGCATCATCCATGTGAATAATCTATTTGTCTTGATTTAGTTTCGGATATTTTCCCGATTTTGAAATCGTACGGCTCAATATTTCAATGCCTACTAAAAGTACGCAGTGGAAAAATGGACGAAGGTTCTTCACCGGACCAAGTAAGTTGTTGGGTCTCTTTGGAATCAAGCCAGAAGTTATCGGATTTTCCTCGCTTCCGTTCTGCCGGGTATGTTTTGAATGTTCTATCTTGATTTTGCTGTGGTTCTCTGCCTGATTTGGGAAGCTTTCACCTAAATACCGACGTCGTTCTTCGCGATGTTCTACGTTACGTTGCAATTCGCTGTATGTCTTGTGGCAATAATTCACTGACCGGCCGCGCCAGGCGAACGCAGATTAACTTTACAGTGCTCGAAATTGCGCCTGTATTGGGCACATTTGCGACTAAAGATTTCGCAGTTTTGTGACTAAAATTTGTCTAGCTAATATAGGAATTATATTCAACAGTCTTGTGTCTTACTTGCAACTGGTAGTTGTAATTTTATCCGAAAAATCCTGCGAAATTCACGTTGAATTAATCGTCGATTTCATGCCCCATTTACGCGGTGTCCAAGAAGTTTATCACGGGAGCACTTTGTCAGGCTTTCTCAGAAATTTCTCATTTCCGGTTCCGGTATTAGTACATGTACTGAGGAGTACGATTTCAGAATCGAAGAAATAACCGAAATGAAATAAAGACAAATATACTATTTATATGTCGGAAAAATCTGAGACCTTTCGGAGTACACAGCACGGCAGGATTTTGCCCAATCCCACGGCGATAGCGTGAATTTGTTTGATGTCAGCCCGACGTTTTTGTCTGCGTGACATATCTCGCGACATAGCCCTTTAAACAGTGGCTGAATTAATTCATGAAACTGAGGTACTAGGTCAAGACGAGGTGCTATGGGATAAGGAGACGCACTATAATCTATGATTACTACTAGTTTTAAAATATGTATTGCGACATTCTCCTTTACATAATGTTGAATTTTCATTTTGTAATTTAGTAACATCTTAAACCTGAAGAAGGCTGGTCTGGCCAGCCGAAATATTGTTTCAAATATATTTACTCGTTGTATCAGCTTTACAGTAGTCCTGGACCTCTCGTTTATATTCATTTTGGATGCATTAACTTTCTATGCAAGACTTTTCTGGTTGAACACTGATTATTGAAACAAGTTTCTCATTTCACTGGGGCAGTAGTTTTGTCATTAACTCCGGAAATCCCATAAGAAAAACTGGCCAATCATTGTGATTTTGTTCCCACCTATTTTCATACCTAACCCTCTCCAGGCTAGAATACAAAAGCAAACTTTGCATTTTTCCACCTAAATAGAGTTTTGGTCCCAGTTCGTGATCTCAGTATTTATTTGGGTAGGGGGCTGGCCGAAAGATTGAAAAAAAGTACTTCTGCAACATCCATGTCCAATACTGTCGACCTGATACGACCCGAAAAAATCAAAGTTCGATCCGTACGGATCGACAAAATGAGACGACCCGTAAATTGCAGTTGTCGACCCGAAAATTGCATCTCATTAAACACGCATGCCAGATGAGAGACCCTGGGAACGAGGTTAACAGGCCCACTTGAAGATTGTCGACTCGTACGAGTCGTACGGATCGACAAAACTACTGTCGACCCGAAAGACAGACTTGTCGATCCGAAAAATGCATACTCGTTGAGCATATGAATATTCCTCGTTCTAAAAGCGTGTTACACGAAAGGTAAATGGAGTATATGTATATTCCTCGTTCGTGGGCGTAATGCGAATAGCCCGGTTCTTATAGCAGGCGTTCCTTCCCTTCTCCCCTCTCCTTTTTCGCGAACCTCCCCCCCCCCCTCGTTTACGCCTGCCACGCAGGCTATGCTTTTAAGGATGTCCTCAGACAGAGGTCTGTGGCCCCCATCAATTAGTTTGGCCTCAGGAGGTGGGTATTTGTACCTAGCATTAGATACAGATGGCTTTAATGCAAAAAAGCTGAGAGACAGATAAATGAATTCAATGTAACTTTTAATGTTTAGATTTTACCACCACTCGCGAAACAGATCATATTTAAATCTAACACTGGTAAACCAACAGTTTCACACTTCATAGTGAAAATGTGTCTTGTGTCTCAAGGTTCCGATTTATATATCATTTTTGCACTGATAACCCAGTGGCGTAGCCAGCCTATAGGCCCGAAGGCCCGGGCCTACAAATTTTTCAGCCCACTTGTGTTACATTTTTAAGAACTGGAAATGAAAAATTCAAATCCATTCTCTTTTATCAAGTATTAGGATTTCGGTGCTGTCAAGATACACATAAAATCACCAGAAAGCGAAGGATAAAGCATTTTCAAAGGCCAACATCGAAAAAATTTCCGGTTTATAAATACCGGCTCGACAACCGTCAAAGAACGGAATAAACGAAAAGAGGCAAACAATAACAATTTTGAAAATATCTCCCCATTTACAAGCGATGATTTCACGCTTGCTTTGTTGTTGTTTTTTTTTCTCTCTTTCGATGTCCACTAAAACCAATTATTAATCAAACAGCTAAAGAACAAACTTATGAAGTTAAAAAGCGGCATTTAAAATTAAGGGAGGAAAATAAGAGAAAAACAGCATTAAAAGCCACAAACCTTGTAAAAATATCAACTTGATTTAATTCCCGCTCTGCTTTCTCCCTGAAACGAGGTGAAATTTGTTAGTAAATTGTCATTTCCTTCAGGTTGCATTTACATAAAAATTACGAATGGTTGGTGTACACCAACAAGATTTCATTTACTGTCAAATGCGATTAGACTGCAAGTGTATGATGAATGTGAGTGTGCTCATTTCACGAATCAAGTTCGAGCCCGAGTCAAGTCCGAGCCCGAGTCAAGCAAGTTCGAGTCACGAGTCAAGTTCGAGTCAAGTTTTGCAAAAAAGTATTTTTCTTCCTGTTTTTATATAAAATATTATATTTTGTTTAGATACATTAAGTGTTGAATTGAGCGTTGTTGATTTGATTTACGCAGTCTGTGTACACTACGCGAACGACTCATTTGACGGACCATTTAATTTTTTTTTTGGGGGGGGGGGGGGGTTGGGGGGGGGTGGGGGGGCAATTTCTTCTGAGTATGAATTTTTTTTTTTCAGCATCACTATTTGCAAGAATTTTTACCAAAATGCTTGATTTTTGTTTCACATGCTTTCTTGTGCATGATTTTTTTCCTCTTAAATTTCTTCTGCAGGAATTATTTTTTTGGTAATTGCCCAACTCCACCACAAAAATTAAATTGTCTGTCCCTTAGAATTTGTTTGCTGAACTCAAGGTAAATGTCACGCAACCTCTCGTTCAAAGACCATAAATACAAGACTAAAAGTAGGTTGAATAATCGCGAAATGAATTTCTTACAAATTCTGTTAAAAATATAATGTTATTAATGAGGTAGGGAAATATTATTCTGAAAATTCCTCGAGCATAGGAGCTCACAGACTGGAAGAACCCCTTACAAATAGCTAATACAAGCCAGCGGGCGTTCAGTCCCGTACGAATATTAAACCACTGCGAATATTAAATTCGAACGGGAGTCAAGACTTTCGTATAATTGCCATGTAAATATCTATTTGAATCAAGGCAGTATATCCTATCTTCGTTTAAAAGTTGCAAGGGAGTCTGTTAATTTTTATTTAGCTGGTGCAGACCGTGCAAATGCCAAGTTATTTATTAGTGACACCGCTCGAGGGAACACGCACTCTGTACGTTCGTTTGGGAGCCTGATGACGAGTGAAAATACTAAAAACATGTGTATATAGGCAAATGTCACCCAATTTTTTGCCACGATAACAAAAGCAACTTTTAAAAAGAATAGATGTAAATTGCCAGGAAATAATAAGAAGGGGAGCATTGGGGCCTATTAAACCGAAAAAAACTTGAAAACCGAAACTGTACAACCACTGAGTTGTTATTTTTTGTATAACATTACTCTCTATTAATCATAAAAGCGAAAACCGGATGTTATTGAAAGAAAAGAAAAACGAAAACTGCAACGGTTACCAAAACCGAAAAATCGGGAATTTTGAATGAAAACTGAACCGAAACACCGATCTCAAAAATGACAAAAACCGAAAACAGAAAACCCCAATGCCCCTTCCACTGAAGAAGGGGCGCAACTTTTGTAACAAAGTAATACAACGGCCAATCAAATCAACATGGCCGCTCCATGTGTTCTCTCTTGCAGAGACATTCGCTGACCCGAAACATTGCGCCACTTAGTCTTTGTTCCCAGACCATTTTCCAACGTCAAAAGTCCAATATCTAATATTCCGGCCACATAAACGAATTTGCCCCCGCTAGAGTTAACTCTAACTCTTTAAAACATTACATCATCTAGTTCTCTCTCTTATTTCAAACAATGCGTATTTGTGTTACGCTTAGGCCCGTTTCAAACGTCGAACTTTACATGTGCCGAACCTAATTCGTGGCGAAAACAAATATCATCCTTACCGCTTAAAATAGGGGAATAAACCGAAAAAAGTAAAATTCACCAAGCCTGGAAATTATTGTTTTGATTTTAGTGTGCTTTGTGTTCTGTTATGGCAAGGAGACAGCTGAGGACAAAAATAAAGTAACGCCATAAATTTTAAAATACATTACGATTTCTTTATGGATATAAAGAAAAGCAACTTTTTAGAAGACCGATTTAAGCTGTCCAGTTTCAGTCTAAAAATCTACAAAGTGAATGCTGGTAACCGTCGTTACGCTTCTGTGAGTTCTGTCTGCAAAGGCGCGAAAACCCACTAAATAGCCAATCAGAAGCGCGGTTATATTGAAAAATACGTTAACATAAATTATGCATTAGGTTCGGCACATGTGAAGTTCGACGTATGAATCGAAGTCGATCTTTTGCCGTTCTATTTGACAAGCTCAGTCGAATAGAAAGGCAGAGTCGACCCAAATACAAAAGTGCCCTTCCTAATTGATTCATACGTCGAACTTTACATGTGCCGAACCTAATTATTAGTTTCGGCACATGTAAAGTTCGACGTTTGAACCGGGCCTAAGACATGCTTTTACAGTGCGACGCCCAAAAGTGTGACCACTTTTAATTAATTCGCATTCTTTCGTGCCGATTATCCAATCATGTGAGAGCACTTTTAATTAATTCGCATTCTTTCGTGCCGATTATCCAATCAGCAGACGAAGATTGTGGGCACGATCCATTCGACCAAAATTTCCGGAAATTCCGGTACAAAATCGAATGGAACAGAAATTTTCGAAAAAATCGTTTCGGAAATTTTGGTCAACCTCTAGAGTTTGTCCCGTTATCCGGAAATGTGGAATTTCCCGAAATTTTCTGTTCCATTTGGCATTTCTACTCGATGCGACAATTCCGTGGTTGTTGCCTCGTGAAAAGCTACAAGTTCGGCAACGCCAGGCACTCACGCCAGGAGATTTTTATTATTGTTGCATCTGTTTCTTCACGTTTGACGGTTTTGAATTCTTTCGTCGACGTGTTTGTCGATGATTCAGGAAATATCGCTTCTGCCATTGGTAAGTTGAAAACAAGGCTGAATGACTTGAGCAATACGTTTGTATTAAAAATGCACGAACTTCTTTGCATATGAATTCCCGCCAACTGTGAATATTCCTTGTTTGTGGAATTGAGTTCTTGTTCTTACTATGAAAATGAACTTACTGTTTCTATAGGTACTATGGAAGAATTGCAACCAGTCTCAACAACATCGCCTGCTGAAGAAACTAGATCAGTTCATTCAAGTGGAAAATACCGTTCTATCCCACGGCCAGAAGAACATAATTGCAAATATTTATTTCTCCTATAATTATCATTGGTGATTCAAAACTATCCTGAGGTAATTATGTATTTATGTTCTACTTTATATGTTCCGTATGTTTGGCTTTTTTTCTGTATAGTAACGCGAAACCGCCGCGCAATCTCGGCGGAGTTACAACCACTGAATTAGAGCTGATTCATAACACTCGGTGTTTCGCTATTCGAAAACAATGTTCTTCAAATCCTGTGTCAAATAAAAAGGAACTTTTTTCATCTTTCATTGAGGGCCATGCTGTTGCAGCAAGCTAGGAAGTTTTTGCAAAATGCCCATTTGCGACCAGATCTCACATTTTATAAAAAGCTATCCACAAACACAACTCCACACCTGATACTTCGCCTGGTTTCACAGACGTGGGCCGGCATAGATCATATATCTTTTCATGTTCGGAAGTTACAAATGCTATCTGCCACGACTAAAAACAAAATTTATAAGCCCTCTGAAAACTGCGAACTTGATGATTTCAAATTATAGCTATTGCCAAATTTATAGTAGAATCAGCAGAATCAGATTCTCGGGAAATGCTCTGAACTTGTTATTTCTCTCGTGCTGAGTTGGAATAGGTTTGTACGTAACAATTATCCTGGGTACAGTGAGGTAAGGTTTGTATTTCGTTTAGGGATTTTGTTCAGGGAAAAAAACACTTCATAGTTTGAGCGACAATTTGTAGTCGCTGCTGTGACCCGCATCTGTCAGCACGCTCCATATGTCACTTCTATAAACGGCCGTAAAAATATAAACAAAAGCCCCATAATATAAATTCCATGTGGAAATAAGCAAAAACATCGTTATATCGGCTGTAGGACTTACTTTATTCAGCTTTATCGTCGACTATCTGATCTGAGCAGTGGCATGAAAATCGCGGTGAGCGGATGTCGAAGCGTACGATTTTCCCGCAACAATTCCCATTTTGGAGTTACAAATTTAGTCTAGCGTAGAATTTCAAAGTTAGAAACCGAAAACTTGACATGAAAGATCGTTGAAGGTATTAGCCCCGAAGCATTCTTGAAACAGATGTCTTATGTTCCCGCATCATCGCTTGTTCATTTGAGTTGTTTTGGTTCAATCTTCTTCAGCTTCTGAATTCTTATTGGCTATTGCACGAAAGAATGCGCATAAATTAAAAGTTCTCTCATTTGATTCGATAATTGCACGAAAGAATGCGAATTAATTAAAAGTGGTCACACTTTTGGGCGCCGCACTGTAATTCATCGAAACAAAATTTGGTTTATTTGAACTTTCACAAATGGCAGCGAAATTTCACACAGTTAACAACAGCATGTGCCGTGCTGTAGCGTTTTCCTAAGTCTTGAAAAAAAAACATGCGAAGTCCTCCAGAAATTTATCGTTCAACGCTTCGCGTATTCACGAGAAAATGCGCATACATGTCATAACCCTCACCAGCATCCACAAGGGATCGCCAGCATCCACAAGGGATCACCAGCATCCACAAGGACCCGCTGACCCGTCAGGTGCAGGAGTGCCCGCAAACCAAAAGAATTAGAAATGGAACAACTTCAAATGAACAGTAAAATAGAATATTTGCAGGGAGCCTTAACACAAACCAGGACCCAGCGAGGAGCAGTATAATGAGTTGCGGTGCAACGGAATTATTTTTGAAACCGGAGAGATAGGAATGACACAGTTCGCCAACCATAAAGTTCCTAATTATAGGGATGATATCTGTTTACAAACATTCTTTTTGTTATTCAAATGTGCCAACCACAGGAACAAAAGAACCCTTTGTTTCAGCAGCCAATAAGGCTCTGGTTGGCACATTAATAACAATTGGTGACGTCATTGACATCTTCCCTATACATGATTATAGTAGAAAGAAAAACCTATCAACACCTAATACAACACCTTAGGGAATTTTTCATTTTCGTTTTTCAGCATATTTAATATGTAAATATGTAACTACTGTAATGTTCACAAACATGCCCTGATGAGAACCCTTATAGGTTGAAAGTTCTTGGCACAATCTGTAACTTTTTCAATCTCCAAACTGTTGTGAAAAATTAAAATCTACACCGAATTGAAGAAACGTTGACCCGTGAAAAGAATAAACCATGAACGATGAGACCGAATAGGATTATGGGTAGGCAGCATTGGCAAGCTGAGTAATATTCCATTTCTCGATAATCAAGATGTTTTCTTTGCTTGAGACATTTTAGAGCATGATTCATGCATCTTGTGTTGATATAAGGTGTATTATGTTAGAGACTAAGGTTAATTTACCCAATTTCCCAGTAAAACTTTGGGTCGCATCGTCCATGGTTTATGCTTTTCACCCGACAACGTTTCTTCAATTTGGTATAGAAGAGCATATAAATTAACTCCTTGAACTGGAGTTAATTTTTTCGTAGTTATTTCAACTCCAAAAAAGAATTCAGTTATTTTAACCCCAAAAGTAGTTACCTTGCTGTATAGTAGAGTTAAATTAACTTCATTAGTGTGTGGAGTTAAAAATTTGGAGTTAAAATGACCCCCAAAAAGGGATTATTTTGAACCTAAAGTTTACAGTTAAAACTCTTTGGGAAATTGCAGTGCTGTTGTCTATTTTACAATGACCGTTTCATTTTGCTTCAAGAGATTTCTGAAATCACTTTTGTCGCTAAAAATCCATGTATACGTGATGGTAATAAAATTATGTATTAACGTATCACAACGATTACAGGTACGTCGCTGGATAACTGTAAAAGTACGCACCTTTGATGACTCTTGGGTATTTCTTCACGCAAAATAAAGCGGGGTCAAACAAAAATCCTTCAATTAAAATGATTTGCAGAGCGCCTTGTATTCAAACCAACAGAAGAATTACACACTATTCCACAATGTATGTGCCGAGTCCTTTTATTAAGCACAAGCGCACTTTTTATAAATAGAACACTGTAATTTCACGTTACAAAGTCATGACGAACTTTTTGGCTCAAGTGTTTCCTTCTTTGCTTATTTCAGTTTCATGAGAATTAAATCCTCTACTAAACATAATCATTTGGTTTTATTCTCCAGAGTTATTTCTAGAACATTTGTGTGTCAAGTAAAACCATGGCTCCCTTCTAGGCTTTCAGTGTTTCCTTCTTTGCCTATGTTTTTCACGAGATTTAAATCTCTACTAAAGATAATCTTTGGTTTCATTCTCCAGCGTTATTTCTAGAACACTTGTGTTCACGTGATATTTCACCTGTTGTCACGACTGCCTTCTAGGCTCTCAGTGTTTCCTTTTTGGTTATTTTACTTTCACGAGAATAAATCTCCAGCAATAATTTTTTTGGTTTTAAGTGATGTTACACGGGACGACTCTTAACGCAAAGTTGTTACGTTTAAAGTTGACACCGTGTAACAGCGCGCGGACAATGATTTTTAAAGCAATATTTTGTTGCGGCTGCCGCAAGAAATTGTTGCAATAAAAATCGCCCCATGTAACATCCCTTCATTCTCTATTTCTAGAACAATTGCGTATCACGTGATATTTAACGTGACAAAGTCATGACCCGCTCTCTTGGCACTCAATGTTTTCTTTTTTAACATTTATGAGAATTAAGACCTCGAGCGGTAATATTATAAAATGATCCAAAACCTGCTCAAACCTTTAATGCTACGTTTTCCATCATTCTTTGAAAATTATCCAGCAGTTTGGTGTCAAACTCCTTCCATATGAAGTTCAAGGTGCTCCAATACTTTTGCATCGATTTTTTTCCTGCTTAGAAGGGCTTTCAAATGGAGAAATAGTTGTTGGGATTACAAGCTACTCCGCATCTGGGCACAGGCGAAGCTGACAAGCAGTTTTCTGCGTTTTGTTCATGAATACGAAATGACCAAGTGTGGAAGTTATTCTAAGAATCCGCACCTTTGTAAGGGGGGCGAACATAATATGCGCGCCAGTTACCCCAGGAGGGGAGGGAGCATTTACGCTGCATTAGAAGTTTCCATGGAGTGCAATGTTTTTAACCCTATTCAGACTGGGCTTTTTTAGGCAATCTGTGACTGGGGGGGGGGGGCTCCTCGGACCCCTCGGACCCCTCGGACCCCTCGGACCCCCCCTTCATATCTCTGGAACCAGTAAGGCTAGGATCATGAAATTTTCACACAATGTTATCTCTATATAAGGAAACCTCACACCCAGTTTTGACCTGCCACGCCCAATTATGACGTCACAGTGACGTAATTTTTGTTTTTCCGACGTTTCTTTGATATTTTTCCATTCATATACTTAAAATATCAAATATAACTGTAAAATCATATCTTTAATATTAAAACATAATAAATACAAACAAGGACACACTTGTAAGGCGAGAAAAGGCAAAAAAAGGCGATAAAACTATAATTTTGAAATTATTGTCCGCCATCTTGGATCCGCCATCTTGGATCCACCATCTTGGATTTCCTATTTTTTCGTTTAAATTAAAATTTAAAAAATATCTAAAAGAGAAAAGGATCAGAATTTATAAAACACGTATCAAACTAATGTCTATTATCCAAACAATGAACTTAGAAGCGTTATTTAATAAATAGTACAAAATTTTTCTCTATAAGTAAAAGTGAGCAAAAATTTACCTACCCCTCCCCCCCAAATATTTGATGTTAAAAATTTTTGATGTCTTTCAAGAACTAGTCCCAAGAAAAAACTATTCTAATAAGAAAATGCACTATAAGTCAAAAAACAAGATCTTAAAATAAATAATTCACCATATTTTAATATTTTGAAAACCTATGTGTCAAAAACCGGTTGCCATGGTAACATGGTTAATCACACTGACATGTTATGGATACCAAAATGTCTCTAGATAAATTCTAGGAAAAGTCAGAAAATTTCAGCCTCATAGCTATTTCGGTGTAAGAGTTATTACAATTTTACTGGAGGGGGGGTTCGAAAAGCCCCCCCCCCCAGTCTGAATAGGGTTAAATGCGGGGGCAACGCATATCACGTACGCCCCTCTTAGAAACCGGGAAATCGCTCAAAATTTCCGTGAAAACCAAAAAACCGCACTGGGGATAAAAATTGCTCAAAACCGAAAAACGGCTTTTCATAAAAACCGAGATCCGGATTTTAAAAAAGGAAAAGAAAACCGCAACGGTTATCAAAACCGAAAAACCGGAAATTTTCAGTGCAAAAAACGAAACACCGGAAATCTTCAGTGCAAAAAAACGAAAAACCGGAAATCTTCAGTGCAAAAAACGAAAAACCGATCTCAAAAATGACAAAACCGAAAAACCGAAAACCCCAATGCCCCCTCCCCAATGCCCCCTCCAATAAGCCTTCATTTTAGATAAACAGACGCGATGAATTGTAGTTTACGTATACTAACCTTACCTTTAGTTTTGGTTGTCTTGTAGGTCATTTCCACCCTTCCTTTTTTTAAAAAATATGTATTGCGAGATTCTCTTTTATATAATGTTGTATTTCCATTTTGTAATTTAGTAACATCTTTAACCTGAAGAAGGCTGGTCTGGCCAGCCGAAATATTGTTTCAAATATATTTACTCGTTGTATCAGCTTTACAGAAGTCCTTGGACTTCTCGTTTATATTCATTTTGGATGCATTAACTTTCTATGCAAGACTTTTCTGGTTGAACACTGATTACTGAAACAGGTTTTCCATTTCACTGGGGCAGTAGTTTTGTCATTAACTCCGGAAATCCCATAAGAAAAACTGGCCAATATTTGTGATTTTGTTCCCACCTATTTTCATACCTCACCCTTTAGGCCAGAATACAAAAGCAAACTTTGCATTTTTCCACCTAAATAGAGTTTTGTTCCCAGTTCGTGATCTCAGTATATTTTTTTTGTTAGGGGGCTGGCCGAAAGATTAAAAAAAAGTACTTCTGCAAGCGGTTTTTGTGCGAATTTACTTCCGCTGTTTTGTTGCTTTCACTATTTCATAACATTTAGGTAATTTTCAAAATAGCTCATGCACGCAATGCGTGCCTATGTTTCATTTCAGCTGACATTGGCGGTCGCACGCAAACTTCTGACTGGTTAATTCGCGCTGGGCGGTAAACATAGTAAATTATTCCCACCTGAAGTCAGCGATGCGTAAAAGCGCGCACCAGTTTCTGATTGGTGTACAATTGACAGTTGACATAATTCGATTACCAGGTTATCGGTGGGCGTAATGCGAACAGCCCGGTTCTGAGAGCAGGCGTTCCTTCCCTTCTTCCCTCTCCTATTTCGCGCACCCTCCCCGCTCCCCCCCTTTTTACGCCACAGAGGTCTGTGGCCCCCATCAATTAGTTTGGCCACAGGAGGTGGGCATTTGTACCTAGCATTAGATACAGATGGCTTTAATGCAAAAAAGCTGAGAGACAGATAAATGAATTCAATCTAGCTTTTAATTTTTAGATTTTACTACCACTGGCGAAACAGATCATATTTAAAATTAATCTAACATTGGTAAACAAACAGTTTCATACTTCATAGTGAAAATTTGTCTTATGTCGCAAGGTTCCGATTTATATATCATTTTTTCACTGATAACCCACACTAAGAAGTCAAATTGCAACCTGACAACCATTGGTAGAAATTAGGTCCAAGAACACTGGAAAACTACGGTAGTGTAGCAGCTCTCAGAAACCTCTATTTTCATTGGCCTTGTTAAGCACAGCGCACTGCTATCTTGTTTTTAAGGCTAGAAGCCATTGTTATTGTTGTATATATAGCTCGGTGCCTGTCGGAGAGTTAAGACTGTGAAATTAGCTAGCTGATGTATACAGAATATGTCACTACTTATTCCTACATGGAAGTTTCCCGCACACGACTGAATATAAATGATCATTCTGGCAAAACGAGCCTGATCGCCTGGTTGACAGCAAAATTAGCAATTCTACCTTCCCAAGTCCCTGCAAGTTCGAGCTCATCATCCTTCGGTGTCGTATTCCGTTTTGACCCGTTTTAGCAACAAAAAGGGAAAATAATACAATTCCTCGTCGTCATAAGAGCTCCTATATTTGCAACGGTTAATTTTAATTTAAACGTTTATCGTAGTTTTTAACCCGTGAATATACGCGCATGTGTAATGAACGGGTTATCGGTAACGGCGACATATATGCAAATGAGTCACTCACTCGCTCACTCGTTCCATCGGCTGTAAACATAGTGACGTAATGCTTTGTTACGAATGCGTAAAATCTAGCGATAACAATAACTAAATTGTTGTTTACGAATATAAACGACAATAAGCTTAAAGATGTTTCGCATTTGGAGTCTTTAATGCAACGTTAAAGTCGATCTAAAAGGAATTTTCAACCCAGACACGCGTTTTGATGCTTATCTCAGTTATCTACCTAGAAGTTATAAAATTTATCACGTTTTGAGTTAGTGACCACGCGGGTACGGTGGCCGAATGGTGTAAAGCGCGAACTACCAGCCGAAAGGCCCCAGGTTCGAATCTCGCTCGTACCGTTCTTTTTTATTTCTTCTTTTTTTCTTCTTCGTACTGAACATTATGAAAGTGATGTACTGTATTTATCTTTTTGCGTTTGTCAAAAATCCTTATGTTTAATTTAAAAAAAATATATTGAATCGTGTCAGTGTGAAAACATAACAATATTGCAATATTGCGTTACGCGTTTATAGCATTTCTTATTCACGGGTTGGCTCTTAAGGCTGGTTCTCATATGATCGTCCAGATCGTCTCGAACGTCAATAGCGCAGTCGTAAACTGTGTCCGACAACATGTTTTGGGCAATAATACTGCATTCTGGGGTAGACTTGTGTCGCTTCAATCGCCTCAGTTGTCCCGGTCGCCTGAGAGTAGTTCTCATATGATCGTCCACGATTATTCACGATCGTCCCAGTCGTCCGGATAGAACACAGTTCTATCCAAACGACCGCGATCGTCTTAGTCGTCCGGGTCGTTTGCGATCGTCCCGGGTCGTCTCAGAAGTGTTCTCATATAATCGCCCGGTCGTCCGTGCACTTTTTGAAACGACTCGGACGACCCGGACGAACGGGACGGTTATATGAGAACCAGCCTTTAGGAGCCTTTGATTAATTAGATGTAATGTGTAATTAGGGTACATTTTGTAACTAGAGTTTTTGTTCAGAACATATATCAGTTGTAACTTTTCTTAATGTCTCAGTCTTATCATAATATATTGTTACCAATTAGTGTGTAAACGCTAGAACCACTGACACTTTAATAAAGTTTTTACTTAGCCAAACGTGCCAGCTCGTATTTTGTGGTGCGGATTAATAGATGCTTTACCTCTAAAATGGAAGCAAATTTTGAGAACTGTGACGACTCTACCCAGAACCCCCTTTGTTCCTACGAATTTTACGTTGCTACTTAAATCAAAACGATTAACGCTAACTGAAATTAATATTAAAAAAAATTACGATGAACTTGTATCCGATATACGAGAAACGCCAACTGCTCAGTTCAGATTTAATGAAATGTTTTCTGGATGTGAACTTGATTGGAACAAAATTTACAGCCTGCCTTTCCAAGTTGCGTTAGATACTTACACAAGAGATTTTCAGTATAAGCTTTTAAATAGAATAATATATATAGATAGGCTTAGCCTAACAGCGGAGCTCTCTGAACAGAAACGATGATGATAGGCTTAACTTAGGTGAAAGGTCGGAAGCACAAGAAAAATTAGAATTAAGATTGATGACCAGGCTATTAATTTTAGCAATTCTCAAAAACAGTAAGCTTATTACGAGACCGTCTGCACAGAACATTTAGACTGCACAAATTCCACAAAAGCTCACTGTTTGAGAAATGTGAAACCTCTCTTGAGTAGCAAACCGCGAAAAAAAAGCAGGAAAAAACGATTTTGCAAACCGTTTTCTCCGCTAAACACAACAGTGTTTTTTTTCTTTTAAAATGTTTTATTTATCAATAACAAATCCCTAAAGTTTACAATATTATCCTGAGAGGTTAGTCATTTCCGGTTACAAGGCATCCCGAGTTAAAGCTAGTCATTTCCGGTTACAATAATTCAAGGTCAGTTCCGGTTTGCAGCCCTTTCTGGTTTGCACATAATTAGGGATGGACCATTAGAAAAGTGATTGGGGGGGGGGGGGGGGGGGGGGTGGGAACTTTGGGAGAGGCAAGAATTTTTTTTTTGTCCACCTAAGGTGGAAATCTTTTTTTTTTCACTCGATGGCTGGAATATTTTTTTTTAATACTTTATTTTTTAATTGTCCTTGGGCAGATTTTATTTTTTTGCGATAATGCGTGGGAATATATTTTTTTCTTAATAATTTACTGGGAAAGGTTTTTTTTAGCTTTTGCGCCACCCCCCCCCCCCCCCATCACTTTTCTAATCTTTAGTCATTTCTGGTAATGCTAAATTATTAGAGTCAGAAGCTTTGACTGTTGTATTTCACAAATATTCAGATGACACCACAAAGCAGAAAATTTCTGTTCGCGGTGGGGGGGGGGGGGGGGGAGGAGGAGGGGGATACTCCCATATATGAGCTATATAGGTATGTGCCGCTGTGAAGGGTATGGTTTTCAGGCAGTTTAGTCTGGGATAGGGCATAGTAATCAGAGATTTTTGGTCTAGAATAGGGTATCATTTTCTATGAAACTGATCAGTTGCATGAAGAATTTAGTCTAGACGAGGTTTACTGGCAAATGGCATTTAATAATCGGTTAGGTGTGCTGTATGACATTTTCACTGACCCCTGGTATCTTAGACTGTGATAGTGAATGAGTTTCTGCAAAAAAATAGCGAGTCTAGAAAAGGTCTAGGATAGGGTAGGATTTTTCGGTGTTTAGTCTAGAATATGGTTGCAAAATGCAGCTAAAATGGTCTAGTATAGGTCTAGTATAGGTCTAGTATAGGTCCCAGCAGCACACCCCCGCCCAAAAATTTGCAAAGTACCCCCCCCCCCGTCGGTCAATTTGCAACTGTGTTGTGATGTCATTCCTTATGTCCGTTACAGTGGCCCGAGAGTTCTCGGTGCTATTGTGAAAAGTTGCTTTATTTCGAAAAACCCATATACCATAAAGTATGGTCTTAATGAAAAAGCATGCTCGCATGTCATTCTCGTCGACAGCAGAAGTCCATTAGGTAAAAGAAAATAGTCTTAACATTAACTAAAAACCTAGTATTGAGTAGTGCCGATAGGGTGGGAGTGAAAACACCCCACACCCTTCCACAGGTTCAAATTTTAATCTAGCTTGGAAAGGCGTGGTAAACAGTTATCTGGTTCCACATTTGCAGTACCATTGCTAAACCAGACACCCAAGATTCGCATTCTTGACATCCACGTCAGGTCATAAGGAGTGTCCGGACTTCATGGCTTAAGTACTCTTTGCCACATTTAATTTAGTCCCTGTACCTGTCTTGTATTTGTGAAGTAAGGTAAACAATTTGTCTAAAGAAAAAAATGTCATTTACAAAACATGTGGAGTTATCCACATATTGGCGAATTTAAAAACGCTTTCCTCGAGCTTCTGGAAGGAGAAAACCTTCAATAGTATCATCCTTTCTTATACTGGTAGCCAAAACGTCTGCGTATAAAATGTACAAAAGTGGAGACCGGGGATCTCCCTGCCTCACCCCCCACTCGAGTAGAATTTCTTTAGTCAAAAAACCATTTACTATAATTTTCATATTTGCTTGACAGTATAATGTAGATATTCAGCAAGATACCAGTTTCATTGGTAATATTTATATAATTTAGAGGGTCACGCAAGAGAAAGAAATTCTCAAAAATCGTCCTACCTGGGAAGGAACAAGTTTGACCTTCTTAAAATAATCGAGGGTAACACTTTTGAAAGTCTGTTTGTAAGAACTTTTGAACAAATTTTGTAATGAACATTGAGTAGCGAAATGGCCGGGTCACCAATTTGTGAGGTTTTTCTTATCATCTTTCTTGTAAAGTAATCTAGTCACGCTTCCTTGCATTGAATCACTGAGAGAATTATTTTCCAAACTAAATTTATAATTTCGAACAGAATAGGGCCTAAAAGATCCCAGAATTTAGCGTAAAATTCTTGAGGTAATCTGTCTGAACCGGGGGTTTTCCCTGAAGAAAGTCCACGCATTGCGGGGGTAATTTCAGCCAAAGATAAAAATTCTTCGCAGGATAAAATTTCGCTCTCACTTAATCTGTTTTCAAGTTTGTTCAAAAATTCGGTTTGGACTGTTAAATTAACAGGTTCTTGCAGGTACAAATTACAGTAAAAATCGAAATGAACCGGAGAAAAGGAACAAGCTTAACTAAGGTGAAACTTAATTAAGGTGAAAGGTCGGAAGCATAAGAATTAAGATTGACGACCGGGCTATTTTCAATTTTAGCAATTCTAAAAAAAAAAACAGTATTACCCGACAGTCTACACAGTACATTTAGACCGTAGAAAAGTTCACAAAAACAACTTTTCTCTATCTAGAATAACTAGTACGACTACTTTCCGAATAAAATACAGTTTTCGTTTGTCAAAAATTGCCCGAAAAACTGATTTGGAAATCAAAATTGCAAAAATACACAAACATGTTTGCATAAGGCGACGCGAGTGAAGACAGAAAATCTAAGTCTTGTTTTGTTTACATAAAATCGCTTTTCAATCTATGTAATGAATGAACAAACACATAAAAATGGACAACACAATCTTCTTTCGAAAAATGTTATTCAAATCTCCATAAGTTTATGTTTAAAAGCAAAACGCGAACCATTAAGAGCTCGTGATTCGAGGCCGAGATGTCTCCGATGAAAGAAATCAAAACAACTGAATTTAATTGAGCGCGTTATAAACAATTCTCCCGAAAACTAGCGAGAACACAAAAAAGTCAATCACAGATTGATATCAACATAAATTCACATCGAAAAATGTATTTTGTTTTACCTTTAAGTCCATCCACTGCTTGGAAATTGTTTAAATCTCCGCTTCTTCAGTTCTGAAACCCGAAGTGACAAACATCTTCCCGCATTGCTCCCATCCTCGAAGCAAGATTTTATCTCTGAAAGCTCTTCTATTTCCACTATAGCGGCTTCTGAGTATCCCATAATTAGTATCCCTGTCTTGAGTAGCAAACCGCGAAAAAATTCAGGAGAATAACGACTTTAATTTAAACGGTTTTCTCCGCTAAAACACAGCAGTGTTTTCCCAGGTGACATGAAAATTGCAAAGATCCCGGTGTGGCGTCATACGCGCATGTTTTGCGACGGTCTACGCGCCCGCGAGTTAACCCTAAGCGACGGCGGCGTCGGCGTCGGCGGCGGTGTGACAACGCGCCCGCGAAACATTCCGCTAGCCATGACCATGAAAAATGACGGCCATGGGTTTTATGCTTCTCTTATGGTTCTATGAGTATGGGGCTGCGCAGCCTGGCCTTCGGCCAGGCAAGAGCTCCGCTAATATTTACCAATACAAAATTATATAAGTTTGGGTTAGCCGATTCACCTTTGTGCACCTTCTGTGGCAAGGAAGATGAAACCCCTGAACACTTATTTATTTTGTGCAATTTTTCAAAGTGTTTTTGGCAAGAAATTTCTTGCTGGTTGGAGCATCGTAACATTCATACCGCTATTGATTTGACCACTCAAACCAATATTATGTTTGGCTTGTTGGATATTAATGAACATTTCATGTCTCTTAATCACGTTGTTCTTATAGCTAAACAAACTATTTTTCTTTGCCGTCGAAAGAATATAGCTCCAAATTTCAATATATTTCTTGCAAACCTCAAAAAAAATTGTTAAAATAGAAGAATTTCTAGCTAAACAAAAAAACAAAATGAACCTGCACCTTGAAAAATGGAAACTTTTCGTAGTAGAATTACTTCAGTAAATTTTTTTCAGTATTTGTAGCTATAATTCCTTACTGTAATGACTATAACCTTCTATTTTTTTTAATTTTTATTATTATTATTATTATTATTATTATTATTTATGTCAAACTCCTTATCTATGGAGTCAAAGTAGAAATGATTTGATGTATTTTCTCCTTTCTTTTTTTATGTAATGACGTATGTATGTATGTATGTATATATGTAGGTTGTATTGTATTGTATTGTATTGTATTATATCTCATTAAAAATGAGATTTAAAAAAAAATAATTTAAAAATTAAAAAAGAATTTAAAAAAGAATTAAAAAAAAAGCTCGTTGGTATACGATAAAAAGTGGCCCTGCATTCTGTAGTTGCTCCGAATCGAGATTAACGCGTGGCAACTTTTATTTTATTTTTCTTTATTTTAGGTACATTGACAAGCACGCAGAAGAAGGCCTTCTTGCTCCCGAAATTTATCTAAGGAAATTCATGTCTCCTGTCGTATGTTTGAGTTGTGCTTATAGATTTCTAATTTATATTACCACTTTCTTCAAATAATTATCACTCAGCATCCATGCATGCAGTGCAGCATCCCTTCTATGCAGCCTTGTATGTTGCATCTTTACTGTATTAAAATCTAATAAAATTAAAATTAAATCCTAGGAATATTCCAAAAAAGTGCAATTGCAGTTACACAAATGTAATATTATGTCTTGATAAGAAACTGCCTCCTTCCTTGTAAGGTAGGACCGTGCCTCGAGACAATCTTTATAGAACATTGGCAAAGAAATAGGTAAATTGCAATAATCAAAATGACACTGCAAAATAAACTTACCACCTACTTTCTCCAAATAATGATCCAAAACGAATTTCCAAGGACTAATATAGTCTTCGATGTATTTTTTAAGACAGATAATTCGCTGAGCCCGAATCATACATTCTAAATCCAGCATCTTCAGACCGCCATCTTCTTATCTTTGATTAACGCCACCCGTTTGACCTTGTCCTTGCCATTCCAAATAAAATGGTAAAGTTCTTTGTTAACTTCCTTTACAAGATCATTCGAAACATAAATTACAGCTGCTTTTGACATAAATTTTGGAATAGCAAATGATTTAACTATTTGAATTTTCCCTATAATGGTAAGTCCCCTCCACTTCCACATATTTAGTGTCTTTTTTATAGATTTAAGAGTTTCCTCGAAATTTTCTATTTTCCTAGACAACTCGTTGTAACTAAAATGCACACCTAAGATTTTTAATGATTTTTTAAATTCGTATGGAAACGTTTCCAGTTTTTTTTTTCTGAACCCAAACAAAAATATTCTGTTTTTCCTGCATTGACGTTGAGACCAGATAGTGAAGCAAAGTGCGCAAGATTGCAAAGTAGGTACTCATAAGAAGAATAATGTCATGTCATCCGCGTAAATGGCAAGTTTAACCTCTTTGTTTCCGATCTTGATACCTTGAATATTTTCATCTTGCCGAATACTACATACCAGAACTTCCAGGGCTAAAATGAATAGAAAGGGCGATAGTGGATCACCTTGTCTTACCTTCCGGTCTACCTTGAAATAATTTGAAGTGAAGCCGTTGTTCACGACACTACTAGACACGTTCGAGTAAAAGGTACGAATCCATTGAACAAAATATGGCCTAAAGTTAAAAGCGTGAAAGACTTTAAATAGGTATTTATGGTTTAAAGAATCAAAATTGTACTTTTTACGTTACTGAACTCCTTTTGTAATATTTTGTCTTTTGTAGGTATCAGAAGATATAGAGGAGGAAAACGCTTTGTTAAAAGACAAAATTAAAATGCTCGAAGAAATGGCGGTAAGCGAACATTGTCACAGGCACACTTTAAACAGTCAGCTAATACAAACAGTCTTTAATATCGAAATAACTATTCGAAGAGCGAGTAATATTGAATCTGAACATGCAAGGCGTGAAGTAAAGGGATTATTAAATCCAATCTTAAGAGAATTTACTCGTCGCTACAACCGGCTAGTAGCTTTCAGTTTCACTTTTGTTTATACTTCAGGAGGAGAAGAACGTAACATGAGAAATCGAACGATTCAACTAAGTTTTGAAATTATTTAGTCGTTATTAATGTCAACAGTACGATTTCTAAATCTTTGTTTTATTTTCCATTTTGGACTAAATTATTTGAAAACTTAGTTGAATCGTTTGATTTCTTTGTCTTTGTTTAGTCTCCATTTTTTGTAAATAATTCACTTACTGTAATATAATTAAATCAATAAACCCATGAAACAATGGATATTCTGTTGTCATTCCTACGCATGCGTTAAAAGTATCTTTTAACATAAATACCCTACCGGGTCCTACCCCCCTCTCTCCTTATGACTTATATTATTTAACCCCTCACTTCCGGTTCCACTCATTCCAGCAATATTCACTTCCGGTTCCTTTTATTGGTCCTAGTCCCCTCTCTTCCGTACCCATACTGGGTTCCAGCCCCCTCTCTCCCATCCCCATCACCCACTCTCCCAAAGGATTATGGTTTCTTGGTTCTGAGATTTGAATTTCTAATTAGGTGGTCTCCTCATTATCGTAATATATGCACAACTTTCGTTTCCCCGTACTGTAAGTACCCTCGCGGCCGCCATCTTGGATTTTTACACCTTTCCATTGTTCTCCGGTAATTGGTAATCAGGGAATACTGAGCTGTGATTGGCTATGCCCGATACCACAGACCAGTACTGCTGAAGACGTAGCATTCTTGAAAAAAGAGGTTAGCAGGAACAAAGGAGCTTTTATTTTGAGTGGTGAACGTGTCTAAAAATTGGATGATATAACGCGCACGCTGATTGGTCGAGGGCCGCTTTACATAAGGCGGGCGGTAATATTTGCTTTGTAAAACACGTGTTTGACGTTTCGTAAGATTTGGTTGGCTTTATTGCTTTATTCCATGAGTGAACATTTTTCGTAAACGACCACTATCCAACATACCATAACTTTTAAGGTCAAATCGCTATAGTCGAAACCCCTCCAAGGGACTGCAACCACTTTCGTCTTCAACGCAAGTGGTTTCAATTTTCGGTTGTTTTAACCCCTGGTAAGGACCACTTGCCCGTATTTTGCCGTAACCTCATGCAGACGCAAAGTAGATACTGCGATTTACAAACGAAAACCATCTTGTTCCTTATATGAGAACTCTAATGAGACACATAATTTGACACTGATAGCTGCCCTGTGGTTTGATCTCTCGTAAGCGACCTCATTGGCTTTTCATTTTAAGTGCTCGGTTTCGCAAGGTTCGACAGTATAAAAGACATAAAACAAATTGCTGCTTTGTCCTCACATAGCCTGATGCAAACAATGAAGAAGATTGTAGAGAGTTTAACGGTACTTTTAAAAGCAAACCGCCTGCCGTTCGGGTTCATTGCACTGGACGAAAAAACGGATTTTCCTGTATAGCAAATGTGCAGCAAACGTATGGCAAATTCCACATTTGCTCACATTTGCTCAAATTTACTTCAAGACAACGATCTGACTTTGCCCCAATTTTGCTATCATGGCAAAGCTGGTAAATTCCATATTTGCTTTAAATTTACTTCCATGCATAAAAATAGTGTAAAGTTTGTTTTTTTCTAGGCATTTGCCAGGGTAGCAAATACGATATCAAAAGTGACATTTTGTATGTACTTTGCCTGAAGTGGAAAATTTGATCAAAGTATCATTTTTGATACTTATTTGCCCAGGGTGGTAAATGTGTTCAAAGAATCATTTTTTCCACGGATTTGCTCAGGGTGGTAAATGTGTTCAAAGAATTATTTTTCCACTTATTTGCTCAGGTGGTAAATGTGTTCAAAGAATCATTTTTCCACGTGTTTGCTCAGGGTGGTAAATGTGATCAAAGAATCATTTTTCCACGTATTTGCTCATGGTGGTAAATGTGTTCAAAGAATCATTTTTCCACTTATTTGCTCAGGTGGTAAATGTGTTCAAAGAATCATTTTTCCACGTATTTGCTCAGGGTGGCAAATATGTTCAAAGAATCATTTTTCCACGTGTTTGCTCAGGGTGGTAAATGTGATCAAAGAATCATTTTTCCACGTATTTGCTCACGGTGGTAAATGTGTTCAAAGAATCATTTTTCCACACGTATTTGCTCAGGGTGGTAAATGTGTTCAAAGAATCATTTTTCAACGTATTTGCCCAGGGTGGTAAAAGTGATCAAAGACTTCGGCATTTTCCACGTATTTGCTCAGGGTGGTAAATGTGATCAAAGAATCATTTTTCCACTTTTATGCTCTAGAAATGGGATGAAAAAAATATTTTCCCTAGGACAGTAAATGTGATCGGTGAGTCAGTTTTCGACATATATATTTGCTCAATTAATGTCTACACCACACTGCAGTAACAATAAATTCAAGTCATAAATGAAATTACTTTAATTAATTCAATAACTATCTAACTAAACCAAATCACGTTGTCAACCGTATTTACAATGTCGAATCACGTTGAGAATAGATCAACTACGACGATTTAACTGGGTGGTAAAATGCTACATGTTACATGAGCTCAATTCAATCAGGAATCATTTCAACAGGTGCATACAAAAAGCCCTAAATACAGGTTATTCTTCAATTTGAACACACAGTAAAAACTCTATTAGCCCCTGGGGCTTATGTAATTCGGGGGGCTTAAAAGAGAGGAGTTGGGAGGGGGAAGTTAAAAAAAACTGATCTGTGCACATATACTCAAAGGAGATTACTTTCTTCCTGGCATGCACTGCAAACAAACTACATGCAACCCACAAGCAGCTCTTTTTACAGGTACTCAGCAGCTCTTTTTTACCAGGTCAGTTGCTTGCATTGGAAACATTTGCTGAAGAAATCCATGATATTCTCTAAATGTAGGCAGAGTTAATAAGGCTTAAGGCTTATTATTTTTCCAAACGGCAGATTGAATGTATGAAAGCCTTGTATTTCAGTTCAACCAGTGTTGTGTGGTACAATTACTTATTTTACAGCTTTACTTTATGTTATTGTGACCAAAATAGCATTTCAAACCATCCACAAATGCAAATAAATCGTCTCACAAAAGACGTGCTGCATGTAGTCTGCAGATTCATTAACACTTCAATTCAATGCCGATAAATACAAATAGTTGCTGAAAAGTAGGTTTATTGATCCCAAGAATCTGAAGATATTTCACGCATCTACACCACACGACACCAATCAAACTGAAATGTGAGGCTTATGATCGGTTTGCAAAGTTAACCAGACTTAAGAACAAATTGCAAATATAACTGAAATGGAAGATATTATTTTTGATAATTGTGTTTGTTTGCGGTGCATGCATGCAAGATACTAAGTGCCTTGTTTATCTGCATACCTGTTTGATAATTATGTAATTGGAAGACTGCTACTTGGAAGCCAAAAATAATTGGGGGGGGGGGGGGCATAAAGGGCCTATCTTGATGAAAATGTAATTTTGGGTGAATGTTTGTTTGGATTTGCCTCACTTTTTGCATGTGGCCTTGAGAAACAAATACCCGTGTTTTTTTTTATCCCTGAGTTCTGTTGGCATCTAGAAGATAAGTTCCATAGGATTCTTTCACTATAAAACCACATCTACTTATGACATCATATCTCATAACCTTGTCCAAACAAAAAGAAACCACAAAGCAGTATGGTGAAATGGGAATGTTTCTTGAGTAAAATGGAGTGCAAAAAACAAGGCTATTCCTAGTGAAACTGAAATAGAACCTATGAAAGTGTACACTGACCTTTTATGCACCAAATCCCATAATTGTCGAAGGAGCAGGTCATGGAAAATTCATGCAAATGGAAGCTTAATGTACGTGTAGTCTGTAAAGTCAAACTCTTGTTTGCTCTGTAGACAATTTAGTCATCATTAATTTTACTGAGCTTTCTCAGGAACTCATTACCTGGAGCATGCGACTGCCATACTGCGCCTATGAAATGGCATTTTTGCAAGATGGTTTATTTTTAGACTATAAGCCTTTCCCGCAAATTGGTTTTGGAATTGAAAGCCATTCACAAGAAATTGCATTGATAATAAACGTTTACCGTAAATGTAATACATAACTATGACAACTCGTCCACATAAGAATCAGAAACAATTATTTTTGCGGGAAAGGGAAAAGCTTATCTCAAAATAAACCTACTGGTAAAAATGCCATTGCACAAATTTATGGCATTTGTATGCCCCTGGTAATGGGCTCCTGGCTTTCTAGATCGAGTTTGAACACCAATAAACCAAACCTGTGTTTGTGTAGGAGACTGTGCTTTTAAATGGCTGTGTCAGTTATGATTAATATTTAGCTGTTCAAAATGCAATATCAATTAGCACTTTTTAAAGATTACAATAAAACAAAAACACTCAAAAACATGAATACTTTGTTGTTATGTGTTTGTTTTGTTGATTTAAAGTTTGCAACAGCGGTTTTAGAAACTTGAAGTTTGACAGAGTGAAAGTCAAACTTCAAAGTTTTAAACATTGTATTCATGTGTTTGAGTGTTTTTGTTTCATGATTTTAACCATTAAAAAAGCACTAAATGTTGCATTTAGAAATTGAATTCATAACCGACACAGCCATTTAAAAACAGTCCCCACACAAACACAGGATAGAGATGCTCCTGTGAAACAATGATTAAACTGGTTTGAATTCTATTTCATGACCCAGTTCCTTAACTGAGGAGTGCTGACAATGCAAAGTCAGGGGCATCTTCTGGTTTCTCCCAGGTTGATGATGGCCCTTGACTCGTTTCAAAAACCATGTTTGCATGGTCCCCCTATACTTCTTCGGCACTTAGTTATACGGTCAAGGCTCTTCATCAAATCATCAAGTTCTGTGCTCCTACAAGGGAGGGGTCTGACACACATGTTTATACTGTTTGTTTTCTACATCTAAACCCGATGTGCTGCCATTGGTTTCACCCTCAGGCTCCAAAATGGACTCCCCAGATGACATATAGTCCATCGTCAGGCAGACGTAATATTTTTCTTTATCTTCTTGTTGCATCGATGTCCATTCCTTTAATGCTTTTACCCGCTTAATTCATTTCTGTAAAAGATGAAAATCTAGAATTAACTAAGCACAAATAAGTAACTGAACAATGAAATTACAGTGTTGCTGTGAAACCCACAACCCAAGGCAATAAATGAATATATTGCACAACAATTTATGAGCCATTACTCATAAGGTTGTTAACAGACAATTTTTTTTACTTCTACATTGTAGATAAATGTGTATAACAGGGTGCATATAAAAATCAGTTTTTACAACTACAAAGGTCTTTCTTGCTAGTCCAAATTAAATAAAAATTTTTGGGGAAGAGGGCAAGGGAGGCTGATCTACATGTGTATGTACAATGTAGTGATTAATAATTTTACCTTAGACTGTAAAGGGATGGTTGAAAATGATTACAAGGTTGTGATATTGATTTATCATTAAAATAATATATGTTTATTTTTTTTGTTGCATCGCAGCAGTCCATACTACTAAATCCTTGAATTTGATTGGTTAAGGACACACTCTCTAGAGGTCCTGATATTCCCATCTGGACCCCATATACAGACTGTTCCGAATTTTTAGAATGTACAGCTACAAAATTTTTGTACCTAAAATGTAAAACACTTAACAATGTAGAAAGAAATATTATTAAGCAATAATGACTTCGGTTTTACTGTTAGAGTTCACATTTCTGCCAGACATATGGCTTTTACAAGTATGTACAAATTAAACCAATATTCCCACAGAGAAAAAATTATTATGTTACTTGCTGGCCTACAGTGTACATGTAGGTCGGGCCATATTGGGAAAAAACTGCCCTTGGGTCCAGTTTTTCCCAGTACAGACCTCCCGGCCAGCAAATCGTATATGACACAGTAGGTAATATTAATGTACCCATTTCAAAATAAAAATGTTTGAGGACAAACCGGCAATGTATAACTGGAGTGTTCACAGTAAAAAAAATGTGTTTACTGCAGGCATTAAACATCTTTTGCTTACCGTATTCTTTCTACTTCTCTTCCGCGGCTCCTGCAACACTAATACTTCTGCTTCTTTTTGTCAACATTTTTCTGCTGCCTCATTTTGGTACGCAAATGGACTTGCATCACAGCTGTTTGAAATGGAAAAGTGTTAGAACATGTTAGTTACATGCATTGTACACTGTAGTTCAATTTTCATTTTCCTGTGTTTTTATTTTCATTCATTACCATATATATTGTATATTAACAAAGAAATATTATTATTATTTATTGTATTATTATTAGAAATCCAGCAAGGAAGAGATTTAAAATGCATGTCAAATTCAACTGTATGTACATGCATACACTGTATGTTATCACCGCACTATTGAAAAATCAAACCCAAAAACTGTTGGCACTACTCAATTTTGGACATGGAAATTTCACTCTTAATTTATAACATATTGTTATAAGTTGATGCATATGATACAAGGTCTGACAAAAGTGCCATCACTCATGGAATGTTACCTCAAAGCATGTTTACCACATGATCAAGGACCACATACATGTACATTTAGTGTCCTAAAGCAGTTAACACAGCTAAACTATGAACATGGCAATTTCAAGGCAAAATCACTCTTTATTTGGAACAATATGTGGTCCTTTATTACGGTACACAGTCATGCCTTGAGGTCTAACAAGGCTATTGTCGCTTTCAGAATCTACTAGAACTAAGATCTCACAAAATGAAACCTAAAAACAGCCGACACAGAGCAATTATAATCATGGCAATTTCAGGGGGCAAACAACTCGATTTTTTAGGACAGTGTGGTCACTCGTCATGGTACACATGCTTCAAGATCTGACTAAACTGCCGTCACTCACAGAATGTACCAGAGCTAAGATCTCACAAATTCAAACCCAAAAACAGCCAACACAGTGCAATTATAATCATGGTAATTTCAAGGCCAAACAACACAATGCAATTATAATCATGGCAATTTCAGGGGGCAAACAACTCTCAATTTTTTAGAACAATGTGGTCACTCGTCATGGTACACATGCTTCAAGATCTGACTAAACTGCCGTCACTCACAGAATGTACCAGAGCTAAGATCTCACAAAATCAAACCCAAAAACAGCCAACACAGTGCAATTATAATCATGGTAATTTCAAGGCCAAACAACACAGTGCAATTATAATCATGGCAATTTCAGGGGGCAAACAACTCTCAATTTTTTAGGACAATGTGGTCACTCGTCATGGTACACATGCTTCAAGATCTGACTAAACTGCCGTCACTCACAGATGTACCAGAGCTAAGACCTCACAAATTCAAACCCAAAAACAGCCAACACAGTGCAATTATAATCATGGTAATTTCAAGGCCAAACAACACAGTGCAATTATAATCATGGCAATTTCAGGGGGCAAACAACTCTCAATTTTTTAGGACAATGTGGTCACTCGTTATGGTACACATGCTTCAAGATCTGACTAAACTGCCGTCACTCACAGAATGTACCAGTGCTAAGATCTCACAAAATCAAACCCAAAAACAGCCAACACAGAGCAATTATAATCATGGTAATTTCAAGGCCAAACAACTCTTAACTTTTTAGGACAATGTGGTCATTCGGTATGGTGCGCATGCTTCAAGATCTGACAAAATTATAACTGCCATCACTCACAGATTGTACCAGACCTACATGTAAGATCTTACAAAATCAAACCTAAAAACAGCCGACACAGTGCAATTATAATCATGGCAATTTCAAGGCCAAACAACTGTTAATCTTTTAGGACAATTGTGATCACTCGTCATGGTGCACATGCTTCAAGATTCGACAAAACTGCCATCACTCACATAATGTACCAGAATTAAGATATCACAAAATCAAACACTTATTAAAACAGTTGACACAGCTCAACTATGAACATGGCAATTTCAAGACAAAATCACTTTTAATTTGGAACAATATGTGTTCTTCTAGCAAGACTTTTGTCACTTTCAGACTCTACCAGAACTAAGACCTCACAAAATCAAACCCAAAAACAGCTGACACAGTGCAATTATTATCATGGCAATTTCAAGGCCAAACAACTCTCAATTTTTTAGAACAATTATGGTCACTCCATCCATGATGGCTTTATTGACAATTAATTTTTGTTAGATGGATCAGAGAAGCTACAATGTGTAGAAAATAATAATCATTACAATCTTGAAGGACTGGGGTTGAATCATTTTACTCTTTGGTCACTCAATGGAATTATCGTCCTATACTTGACAGTTGACTCCATTTTAAGAGAAGATTATTTTGGTTTAAAATTGTCTGAAATGTTTGGGTTTGAATTTTTCTTTAGTTTAAAAATTTTCAAAGCAAAAAAGAATGTTGAACCACATACATATACAATTAAATTAAATAACACTTGTTATTTGAAAACTATATCAGCAAGAAGGCTTACCGACAACACTTTTAGCAATCGCTTGCTTTTTCGTGGTCTTTCCCGCTCTTTTTCGGCCGCTTCTTTTTCTAGCCGTTCGGCCGTATTATACGTCTGCCTTTCTAATAGGCTTCTTGCTTGGACATAGAGCTCAGCTGTAAAATCATCACCACTAGCATCTTCTCGATTGATCGCTGAGGCCAGGTCGAGACCTTCTTTCAGTGTCTAGCGGAGAGCTTGGAATCAGGGGAATCAGGAATCAGGGAAGGCGAAGAAAACGGATAACAGTCTGCACTCGTACTGCCAGGAGAACATTCCGAATATCCAGACCTACTAGCTGCCCTAGTTTCCCTTTCTGGCGTGGATTCTTCAACCGAACTTTGTGGCGCCAAAACCATCGCGCGGTCGAATTTACCGAATAAAAACTCCCAGGGTTGCGTCCAGTCGAAGATTCGCTAGACAGATTTGTTGTCTTTGGGGCTCTTGTGCTCGCTAGGTTTTTTTTGGT
>JAJGOT010000954.1:107500-110000 GCA_022457155.1 Cladopsammia gracilis
GGATGCTCTTCTTTCAAACTTAGGTTAGACCGGCATCAGTATTCCGGCATCGTCGACGTAGGGGTCTAGCCGGTAGAGATGGGACTTCTTTAGTTTCCTCTTTCTCTCTTTGACACCGTCGCGGCCATCACCGTTTTGGGGGGTAACACTCGCGATGGCGTCTAACTCTTCCTTGAAAGCTTCGTGCTGGACGGCCTTGATGATGACATCGGTAGCCTGAGTGAGCACTTCGGGGGATAGGCGTTGTTCAGGCTTATGCTGTGATGCCTTGTCTGCTGTGTTCCTCTGCTTGAACAGCCTCACCTTGGCTATAAGGACAGCAATGGCACGCCTGAAGGCCAGCTAAGACGAAAACCTCTTGGAAACTTCTTCGGGCAGTGCACCGGACTCCTGTGGCTTAACACTAGTCGTACGAGACTTCACCTCCTTGCGCACCTCCGGATCGTCTGCGTTGAGGCTCACTTGATCTGCGTCAAGTATAGGAGCATCGACCGTGGCGTTTCTTAAAAACTCGGGACCGTTAAGCCAATCTGATTCGGTGAGGTCTTTCGCCCGTAAGCCGCGAGTAGCCAGGTCAGCAGGATTGTTGCAGCTCTCCACGTACCTCCACTGGTCAGGTGTAGAGCTCTTGCGTATGATCTCCACGCGATTTGCTACGTAGATATGAAATCTTCTGCTCTCGTTGCGGATGTAACCCAGGACGACCTTTGAATCAGTGTAGAACACCACCTCCGATATCGCCATGTCTAACTCCTTCACTATTTTGTCTACAGCTTGGACTGCTAATACAGCTCCACAAAGTTCAAGTCGCGGGATGCTGACGGGATTGATTGGCGCTACTTTCGCCTGACCGAACGTGAGTGATACAGCTACTTCATCCCTCATATTGAATAGGCGGAGGTAAACGGCTGCTCCGATTGCTCGCTGACTTGCGTCTGAAAACGCATGGATCTCGGCCCTTGTAACTGGTTCGAACTTTCCAGGATGATAGCACCGTTGTACAGAGGCTTTCTCCAAGTCCGGGAGCGCATTCCTCCAACACTGCCATCTGTTTGCAAGTTTCTCTGGACGTGGGTCGTCCCATCCTAGAGGTGCGGTGGCAGTTGTGTTCTTGCTCATAGCGACTAGTTCTTGAAACAGTAATCTACCTTCCAGCAAGACCGGTGCGGCTACGCCCAGGGGGTCGCAGATTGAGTTCACTAACGACAGAACTTCGCGTCGGGTGAACGGTCTGTCAGGCACTGATACCTTGTAGGTGAATACATCTCTCTCCAGGTCCCAAAAGACACCAAGCGAACGTTGTGCTGGTAGCTCGTCGTGGCGCAAGTCTAAGCTGCGAATGTCCTTAGATCTTCTGTGGGGAGGGCTTCCATTACTGTCACAGAGTTCGACACTACTTTATGAAGTCTAAGGTTTGCAGTGGCGAGGGCAGCTTGTGTGTCTCTAACTAGCTTGATGGTCTCTATTGCAGTTGGTTTCGAAACCAGGCCGTCGTCCACATAGAAGTTTCTTTCCAAAAACGCCTTTACTCCAGGCCCGAACTCCTCGCCGTCTTCGACTGTTCTCCTCAGGCCATATGTGGCTACCGCGGGACTTGGTCCATTCCCGAACAGGTGGACAGTCATCCTATACTCTATAATGTGCTGTGAAGGATCGTTATCCTTGAACCATAAGAAACGTAGAAAGTTCCTGTGTTTTGGGTCTACGTGAAAAGAATGGAACATCTGCTCCACATTGCACATTGCTCCAATGTCTTCGCGGCGGAAACGGGTTAATACTCCGACTAAGCTGTTCATGAAAGTCGGGGCCTGTCAGCAGTTGTCGATTGAGGAATACACCTTGATACTCGGCTGAAGAATCGAATACCACCCGAATTTGGTCTGGCTTCTTCGGGTGGTATACTCCGAAATGCGGGAGGTACCATACTTGTCCAGGATCTTCGCGGGACGAGATTTCTTCTGGGGGTACCGGGACTGCGTGGCCTTTATCGAGGACCTTTCCCATGAAGTTAACAAAGTCCTTCTCCATCTGAGGTTTGCGTTTCAGGGTTTGCAGCAGGCCATTCAAACGTTTGACCGCGTAACTCCTGTTGTTTGGCATGAACACATTGTGTGAACGGAACGGAAGAGGCATTTCCCAATTTCCTTGTGCGTTCTTATGGATGCCGTTGTCCATAATTTCGATGAATCTTCGATCTTCAATTGATAGACCTACGTCATTGTCACTACCGGTCGTACGGTACACGTCATCTTTGGTTGAGGTTACCTCACCGTGCTCATCATAACTTTCTCTGAGTTCAAGTTTGTTGGGGCATCGGATGATCTCGAAATCCGCCTCTGTGTTCGCCCCTGCGAAGGCTCCATGGACGACACAGGTCCTCCTCGCGCGGACATGGATAGGTCCGTCTGTAAGATCTAGGCATGCCTGGCCTGAAATGGTCCATCCCAACACCAACTTCTGAGCCCACGGTGCACCTTTTGGGCCGTTTTTGAATGCTCTC
>JAJGOT010000954.1:115000-135804 GCA_022457155.1 Cladopsammia gracilis
GGGGTATCATTGATGCCTCAGAAAATAAAGTTCAAGCACCCTCAAGCATGGTCCTTAATAGTGAATTATACTCAGCTTATAACAGCCATACTACTTATAAAGGCAATGTTGTAATCTCGTCGTCAGGTGAAATAATTCATGTTAGTGCCCTTTTTGCAGGGTCAATATCAGATAAGGAGCTTGTGAAGCAGTCTGGGCTCCTTCCATTACTAGAACCTGGAGACCAGCTAATGGCTGACAAGGGTTTTGTTATACAGGATCTGTTAACTCCTATTGGATGTGAGATAGCAATGCCTGCTTTTCTTTCTAGCAAAGGACAGTTTTCAAAGGGAGAATTGATGAATAGCAAACAAATTCACAACTTGCGAGTTCATGTGGAGAGAGCAATAGGAAGGGTAAAGGAATTTCATTACTTTGACCGTGTTCTTCCACTTAATGTCGCTGGACGTATCAATGAATTATGGACTGTTGCTTGCCTAATAACAAATTTTCAAGGGCCTCTGTTTCATTAGACATAAGTGCATAGGTGCATACATTTGCAATATTAACAAACACCTGTAGTTATTATAAAAATAATTCCTGTAAGTCAATGCAATTGATTCATGTTACTAGTTGCAAAGAATCCTTTCAGTGTTACCCCACAGCCCTTTCAAGCCAGGCGGGCCCCTGGCTTGATTTTGGAAAAAATTGAAAGCCTAATTGGGATAAATGAGATAAAGATTTCGTCCTGATTAAATAAACTTTTTGCTTACTTTACTTGGCTTAAATGATTTGAATTGCCAAAATAGTCAATAAACATCAGTATTTGATTTCTTGGCAAACTTACTTTGTTGCCAGACAGTGTCAAAAGGCCACACCAACGCAACCATTTGAGTAGATAATATTTGAGAGAACTGGCTCAAATCTATTTCACGCTATTTATGAACGGTTTGCCTTTGTGTCGAAATTATACGAACTTGGGGACGGGGATTAATGAACGTTATTGCAAACGTTCATAAATAGCGTGAAATAGAATCAATCCAGTTCTCTCAAATATTATCTACTTTCCCCCATCTCTCAATCTCTAATGCCCCCAAGCGAGAGTGGCAACCCCATCTTCACACACAAATCGTTTGTCGTCATTTGCACTCAATGCAGTTTTGTTCACAGTTTGGGAAAAGAGTTCATGCTTCAAACTTCTGATGCAATTCATCTGTCTCATTTGAGGTTTCTGGCTTTCTAAGCATGCAACAAAGTCTTCATGCGAGATTCGCTTTTTCACAACTTTCTTTTTTACACCTTTGCATTTCTTTGTTCCCCCACCTCCATGCATTCGGAAGGAATATAGTTTGGATCTCAATCCCACAAATTCTTCAATGATTCCACCGCAAGCTTCATCTTTCATCATTCCCAAAACTTTCTTGTTTCTTCTCTCCAAAGTTCCATCCACAATCCGGGGATGATTCTCTGGGAATTCAGATGTGTCAAACCATCTTTCCACATCTCCTGCTATATCCTCAAACAGATCTTCCGTTTCAATTTCATATAACAGGGAGTCTGTGTCAGTGAAACACAACTGCGCTTTTTTCCATTTCTTTTTCACATATCCATAATGGAAGTCATAGATCAAAGTCTTTGAAATGTCCAAAATTGCTTGCCCCACATAGACAGGTTTGTTGAAAATCATCTTGATTCTTCTCACATGAACTCCAACCAAATTTTCATCAAACACTGTCCAATGTTCAAAGTTAGATCGGGAGGAAAGTTTCAGAAGTTGTTCTTGCGACGTCACCAAATGGAAGTCAATTCTCTTTCTGATGTTTTCCATTGTTTTTCCGAAGACAGCGTTGTTCATCAACTTGAAGAAATCTTTCTCAAAGGCATTCTTGGATTTCTGTCTCAGATTGGAATTCTTCATGATCAAGGAGTTCAACCACCTTTCTTCCTTGAATTTCACTCCCCTCCAAATCTTCTTCAAGCGGCAACCCAGATCCAGAGCTTGTTTCAAGATTTTCCGATGCACAATCAACTTTTCCTTCCCATTCAAGTTGGGGATCAACTTTTCCACTCCTCCCATCACAACTCTCTCTGGAAGAGGAGGAAGATCATTGAAGCAATCATGCAATTCATCTGGAATTTCCACATCCACTTCCAAGACACAGCTGACGCCTTCCCAGTTTCGGAGTTCATCTTCTGTCATCCACTCAAACTCACCCACAGGAAGAGGATTTGTCATTGCCCAAGCATACAATCCATTTGCATCCCAATAGGGGACGAATGTTGAAGGTTTTCCAGGATCGAAATCATCTCCCATGAATTTGTTATTTGCCCTTGCTCTCCTGTGAAGGATGGTTGAAACACCTCCTCTGATTCCTCTCTCAAAGAACAGCAGCATATCTGGGTCATTCAGCAGTTCCAATTCAACTCCGCTTTCCTTCAAAGCTGCATCCCAAGCCAAACCGGGAGAAGTGTAAAACCAAGCAGGATCGACGCAATAATGTTTCCGACAAACTTTCCTGAATTCTTGAAGCACATCCGCCAACAGAGTCACATCTGATTTCAAATAAACATCGTGGAAATCTCCCATGTTTTTCATGTCGAATTCTTTCCAAACTTTCTCAGCGAACTGAAAGTCTTCATCGCTAGCGCCCTCATCATTCAGTTTGGAGAAGAAATCTTTCTTGTCCGGCAGTTTTTCCTCCTGAAATTTCTCTACTGAATCCAACCATTCATATGGAAAAACTCCTTTCCGTTTCATCAACTCCCATTTTTCTCCAAAGATTTTTCGCGTTTCCAGGAAGTCTTCATCTGTCAAATTCTTCACCAAGTTTCCCAAGGGAGCTGCCATGAATCTAGCTGAATCCAGAAATCGAATTTCATGCCAAATTTTCACAACTTTCCCTTCGTCATTCAATCTTGTTCCCAACAGAATCTTTTTGGAGAAGGAGATATATTTTTCTTCGTTGTTGGGGATGCAAGTCACATCTCCTTCAATCTTTCCCAAATTTTTCACGAAAAGATGAGCGTCATAACCAGTCAAGTTGTGGAAAAACACAGGGGTGAATTTTGGCTTCTTGAAATTCAGGTTGCAACTCTCATGAGCTGCTCCCCTGAATTCTCCGGAAAAGTGGCAGTGATCTCTGACTTTCTTTTCCCCCGACTGCCATTCTTTTTCACAGATCCAACAAACAGTTGCAGAATCAAACAACTTTCTCTCTTTCCTCCCAAATTTCATCTGCTTTGGGAACTTCACCTCTTTCTGAATCCCTTTCACAAACTGAACAAGTTCTTTCACGAATCTTTCCCCAACATCCACGGAATCATTTTCTGCTCGAATCAAAACTGGATCTCGTTTCACAAAAGGTGAAACGACATGAAAGCGAAAGAACAGGGAATGTGCTTTTGAAATTTCTCCGTGAAGCTTTTCATTGGATTTGGCCCCGCAGATGAAACGAGGAATTGTTTTGCTTCAAAGTCAGCATAGATCACAAATGGAAAAATCATTTTCCTGTTGAAGTTTTGGAAGTTCACTGAGCTTCCTTCTGCCGGCATAACAATTTTCACAGCTTCAAATTGTTCACATGATGCCACATGTTTCTCCAATCTTTCTTCATTGGGGATATGGTTCAAACATCTTCTGCAGAAAACAACTGCACCATTGTGTTTTGACAATTGATTTGAAAGAAGCCTGCTCAAACTTTTGATCCAACAAAAGTGTGTTTTCGAGCCTTCCTTCAACCTCAACAGATCAATCATTTTTCCTTTCGCTTCAGAAATTCTCAGGGGAAAAACACAATCCCCTTCAAACCTAAAAATATTCACAGCCAATCCCAAATTCCTCCGTTCGAATTTTCCAATATCACTCAGGGGGGTTGGAAAAGACAACCCACTCCAATCAAGTGTTTCTGCGTGTTGTCTCAATTCCCCTGAAATTCTTTCTGCATTTTTCTCCACTGGGAAGCAAGCTCTTGTCGCACTCCATTTGAAACACATTTCATCATCATTCTTCAGGTTCACCACAGCTTTCTTGTTCTTCAATGTGGCAGGAAGTTTCAAAAAAGAACTTCCACCCAATGGCCGATGCTCGGTGAAAAGAATTGTCAGATCTGTCACTTCCTCAAATCTCCAATTGCTTCCTCTCCTTTGAAAATTCGCAAGATTTTCAAGAATTCTTTCAACCATGCGATCGAGCATATCTTCCCTATCGGTTCCTTCCAAATTCACTTCAATTCGGGAATGGAAATCAGCAACCTCCTCAATCACTTCTCCAGTTGCCAAATCCGTGCGACTCATTCGACAGGAAAGAATCATCTTTGTTTTGGTTCTCTTGTTCCTCTCAAACAAATCAATGACTTTCCGGCTCACAGCCTCCAAAAATTCTCTGGGAGCAAAACCTGGACGTCCACGAATGCCAAATGATCTCGCAAAACCTCTCAAAGCGGACTCTCTTTCTTCAACAGCAAAATCATGTTCCCACAATTCAGCAATCTGCTTCTTCAATCTTTCAACCGCGGGATTCGATCTCCTCCGAACATCAACATCATCCGCACTTTCCAACCAATTCATCCAATCGACAACAGTTTCCACATTTTGTTCAATGACTGAAGGAATTCTTCTGGCAGGAAACTCTCTTCTTTCCGGAACAAGAACGGGAACATCGATTTTCTTCGTTCTCCAATTCAAGGGGTTCTTTGGGTTGTTTTTCCAAGCTGAGGGACCCAATGTGGGACTGGGATTTCCTTTCTTTCTCGGCCTTTCGGGTTGCGATTCTTCCCAAAGTTCCATCAATTCGGCTTTGGACATTTGGGAATATCCAGCAATTCCTTCTTCACGAGCCCAATCTTTCAATTCTCGCGAATTCATTTTAGTTAGAAACTAAAAAAACAAATAAAATGAAGTTTTCGATTCAGGAAGAAGGAAAAGAAAAGCAGATTTTTCTCTGACTCAAGGAAGCAACAGATGCGACTGGGATTTCACCTCAAGCTATCCTCGGCGTTCTCAAAAGAGAAGGTGACAATCCAAAATTCACAAGAAGAGCCGACAAAAAAGTTTTCTTCATTCAGGAAGTGCCGTATGATGGGCCGATTCTCAAAGTGGATGATGCTGATTTTTTCAATCTTGACGAAGTGTGTTCCAAATTCAGCGTCTCCCAAATGGATTTTCTCAACCAAATCGTGAAGATGAAAAATCATTTCTTTGATTCCCAAGAAATTTCTCACAAAGTCACATGGATGCAAAAAGACTTTCAAAGATGCATTGATAAGATGCGGGAAATTCGAGTGTGTGTCAGAGTCTTGAAATCGGCGCAAAGGAGAAGAACATCATTCGACATTCCCATCTCAGATATCATCACCCAAGTTTGAATTTTTTCTCCAATGGAGATAAAATGGACAAGAAAGAAGAAGCTGAGCGAAGGGAAGCGGAGCGCAGGTGCAGCCCGCGAAGGGAAGAAGAAGAAGAAGAATGGAAGAAAGCGTGTCAAGCAGAAAAGAACTTTCAAAAAGCGGTTGACATGGCAACTGGTTTTATCAAAGTCCAAAATGAAAAAGACAGGCAGTTCATGGTGAAATGGCTCTTCGTGTGAATTTTCATTTTTGGGAAATGAAAAAACTCATTTTTTTTATCTCATCTAAGAAAATGAATCCCGAAAAAATTTCCATCCCCGATATCACTCTCCAAGATCCTCTGAAGCGATCAACTGGAAAGATCACCTATTGCCTGCTCCCATGTTCCCACAATGATCAACGACTTCAACTGAAACTCCAAACCAAGTTCAAAATTTATGCTCATGAAGGAAATTCTTTCTCTTTGGGAATCAATCTCCCCGAAGAAAACATCCCCTTTTTCCACAAACTGGAATCTCATCTCAACTCAGCTGCAGTGGAAAAACGGGAGGAAGTGAAAAAACTTGCCCCGTCTTTTGCCAAGTTCCGTGAGGGAGATTTCACTCTCTTGAAAGTCGATAAATGTGAGTAGGAAAAGATCTTCGCTAAGATTTATCCCTCCAAACTCCCCAAGACGGATTTCTCTTGCCGTTTTTGGGAGTTGATTGATGGGAAGAAAAAACCCATCCTGAAACAAAAAGAACTCGTTGACATTCCGCTTCGCGGGCAAGTTGTCTTTTCCATCAAGCACCTTTTCTGCGGAAACATCAAATCTATCACATCCATTGTGGATGGAGTTTTGGTGGAGGAAATGGTCCAATCTGCCTCAGCTTTCGATGACTATGAAGATAAGGATGAAGATGAAGATTGATTTGACATCTTGGATGTGAAATCAATGCCAGATGGGGAAGAATGAATGCCACATGGGGAAAGTTGTCAAATCAATGCCACATGGGGAGGAATGAATGCCACATAGGGAAGGTTGTCATTTGCCAGTTGGGGAGGATTGTCATTTGCCAGATGGCTTTGCCAGTTGGAAAGGATTGTCATTTGCCAGATGGAATTTGCCACATGGGGAAGGTTGTCAAATCAATGCCACATGGGGAAGGTTGTCAAATCAATGCCAGATGGGGAAAACTGTCAACAAATGGATGTTTCTGTTCAACCCCCAGCGAATCTAAAGTCATTTCGAGCCAGATTTCATTTTCGACGATCAGAGGATTTTCCAGTCTCCAAATGAAATCTTTGTCTCTATTATTTTACATTTCCTGAATTTTCATTTTGATTCTGAAACATTTTTTGACTGGATGGAACTCTCATAGACTTTTTTTTTATCTCCGGGATGAAAATCATTTTCCAGAAGTCGGTTTCAGAAATTTCTGGAGATGAAATCCATCCCTGGCGAAATATTTTTGAAATGAAATTCATTTTCCAAAAAATAATTGGGAGAGAGTTTGTTCTCCAGAAAAAAAAAAATGGGATGCAGATCATTTTCCAAAAAAATGGGATGAAAATCTTTCTCCAGAAAAGTGGGGTGAAACAAAACATTTTTTCTAGTTTTTTAATTTTTTTTCTCCCTATATAAAATGTGGGTTTTGATAGATGCTTTCACGCAAGAACGACTTAGTGAACGATATTCTTCACAGGCTGCTCTTGCCAGATTTATGAATTTTTCACCTAGAAATCTCAATAAGGCAATTAATGAAGGGCGAAATGTTTTTTCTTTCCGAGGAAGAGAAGTCAGGGTTGTGGAACAAACTGCTGCGCGATTTGAAGTTCGTGATTCTCCCAAAGGACCATCCCTGAAAAGCTTTGAAACAATGGCTGAGATGGCTCAGTGGATTGGAGTGTGTCGTCAAACTGTTTATGCCGCCTTCAATAAATTTTGTGCTGATGAAGATCGTTTTGTCAAGAAAGATGGGGAGAAATTCTTCCTGTCAAGAAGCTTCCAAAAAGGGGGTCTCACAGATCCCTGGTTGGAAGGTGAAAAGCGAACTCCAAAGAAGCCTCACTCAGTTCCAATCCGCATCATCACGGAATCAACAACGGCAACTTTCCCCAGCATAACAGCGGCTGCAAAGAATTTGGGAATTGCTTTGAGAACTATTCACAGTGTTTTGAAGAGTGGGAGAAACAGTTTCTGCAGGAGAAGCGATGGAGAAAAATTCAAGGTGGAGAAAGTGCCGAATCCGACACCGCCATCTCTTCCTCCCAAGCCCATCCCCTATCCGCGCAAACCAAAAGCGCCCATTCCCCAACCGCGCAGACCAAAAGAAGAGCGAATTCCACCCATCCCCTATCCACGCAAACCAAAAGCGCCCATTCCCCAACCGCGCAGACCAAAAGAAGAGCGAATTCCACCTATTCCCTATCCACGGAAACCAAAAGAAGAGCGAATTCTTTCTCCTGAGTAACAGCTTCCTTCTCCAGAAGTTCTTTCTCCTGTAGAGGAGGTTTCTTCTCCAGAAGTTCTTTCTCCTGCAGAGGAGATCAACCTATCACCTAGCGAACAAAAATATTATTCAAAAAGACGAGAAAGGGAAATAGATGAAAATATCGCTAGGATGGTTGCAGAAGAGAATGCAGCAGACGAACATTGCATGTTAAATCGCAAAGCCGTTTTGAAAAGCGTGATAGAAGCCTTCAATGGTTACACTCCATGGGAAGAAGAAGGTGTGGACAGGCTAGCAGGAGAAAACGACAAGATGGTGATATTAAATAGAGACACAGGTGACTATGGTACTGTGAAAAATTATGATGGTTTTGCCAAGTTCTTTAAAAATCACGATTATCATTCTTTTCCTGACCGACAAACATTTAATCGATTTCTCCCAGTAGGACAATGGCTGTTTAGCGTACAACCACATCCTTGGCCGATCAAGGAAGACTGGGTGCGAATCACATTCATCAAGAACGTGTAAGTCATCTTTTTTCATTTCCCCAGAAATGAAAAATCTTCGCACTCCTCAAGGGAAAGATGAATCACTCAAACAGCAAATCATATTGCCTCTCAAATTTCTCCAAATCCAACCCCAAATCAATCACAATCCCATCGACCGCCTCCATTGAAGACAAGAATGCCGTTCGATCAAATTTTCCACTCCTCAAGGCAAAACGCAAATCAGTCAATGTTTTCTCGTAGGTGGTGAACGCGAACTTTACCATGTCAATTTTGCTTTACCAGTTCTTCATTTCATGCACTGTTTTGACGACCAATCCTGCACCTGAAATCACTCCCAAAACGATGGGATTCATTGTTGCTGCCCCCGCGATCGTTCCAATCGCAACAAGAGCGGAAGATGCCAAATTCACAAACAAATTCATTCTCTTGAAATGTTTGTGAGCTCTTCTCAAACACCAAAATCTTTTGTGATAGAATCGGAAGAGTTGCTTGATCTCGGTCAGTTCTTCTTCCCCAATTTTGGGGTCAATGTGATTGAAATTCAAGATGGATTTCTTTCGGCATAAGACCTCTGGTTTCTCCATTTTGAAAAAAAAACATAATCATATTTCAACCAACATTGAAACGCTTGCTGTTAGAATGGCACTTGATTTTTTAAGACTAATATGTAAATTATAATGTTCACTCACAAAGAAATTTAAAGTATAAGATATATTATTTGTAAGGCCAATCCGTACACCATTAACTTGTGAGTTTTGTCCCCCTGCAGCAACTTTCACAGCTGTTCTTGAATGATTCAATACTCTTTGTGGATCACTCGATTTTACTTGCAAACATATCTTTTTGATTGTGAAGTCTACCCCAAAATAATATGGTGAGGCAAGATTATTTGAGAAAAAAATTTATTAGGGTCTTTGCTGGAATCATATTCCCCAATAATTATTGATTTTGAACGGGGAGGAGTGAAATTCAACAACTTTTTCCCATTCAAATCCAAGTCAGTCTCCATGACCATCTTTTGATTTTCAAAAACGAAAGGGGAATCATAAACGCTGCTTTGAACATCAGGTTGGGAACCAACCACTTCATAAATAATAAGTTTTGATATTGCGTTTAATGATGAAGGATCAGCTTCATCGTATTTTAAATCTAAATATATATACTCCGGTGGTGAAATATGCCATTTATGCATGTGAATAATTGATCTTGTATAACCGGAAAATTGTTTTGTTGATTGTTGATTGATATTCAGGCTGGTACTCACTACATTAACACTAACATTCCCCATTGTGCCTGGAAAGAATTCAATGCAAATCGTGTATTCACCTTCATCCAATCTGAACATATTGAATCCTAATCTACCAGAGTAGCGATGGGTTCCATGTCTAGAAAATGATAAATCATATGCTTTTTTTATTGAATAAATGCGGTGAATTTGGGAAATCCTTGATTCCTAACACTCTAATATCATCCTCACTGGAACTCTCGTCCGCATCTTCCATCAAATAGCGGAATTCATCTTTTGCATGGGAAGTCGAAGAGATATGAGACTGATTCACGAATGTTTTCAAATCTGTCGTGGTCTTGGTGATCTTTGCTTCCAGATCTTTTTTCTGCAGATTCAGTGACATGTCTACATATTGTTTTGGGGCGGCATCAGCGTTAGATCCTGGAGTTGGAATACTTGTGATTTTGAAGGCACTCATATCAAGAGCACCAGTCATTACCCCTCCTGTAAGGGAAAGTTTCTTTCCAGTCTGCCCGTCCACATATGTTTTTGTTGCAGCTTCCCCTCCATATTCGGGGTCTTTGAAATTGGTTATGCTGTTATGATTCATATCCAATTGCGTTTCCATCGGAAATTCTTCTTTTCGACTGAGAAATATTCCCCGGATATCTTCATAACATGGAATCGTATCATAATGAGTGCGATAAAAATCAAAAGAATTTTGTTTTGAATTTATGATATTGAACAGATGCTTCAAATCAATATCCTTCGTGACTTCATGAGTGTGAGCCGGAGCATCAGGGTGGAATTTTTTCAATGTGATCATATTCACCGCTGACAAATCATTGTCTTCATCAGTGTCCAGATTTGTGCTCAATTTGCGATTCATTTTTATTTCCCCGGGGTTAATGAGGTTTTGCCCCCTGAGATCAAGATCCCCAGTCATATGCGAGGAACCATCAACCTGAAGTGAATCTGCCCGCAATTGCGTTGCAAGCGTGTCAACTTGATGTTTTGTAATTGCATCCGAATTCGCTGTTCCTTCAGCGACATTAGTCATGCGTTTCCTTTGAATAATCCCCTGCTGGTGTCAGCTTGAAACCAACGCCTGGCAATCCATCTTTTCCATCTCGCCCCCCCGGGAGGTGGTTGTTTTATCGGACAGCATTCCATTTGAATAGCTCATTTTAAATGGTCTCATCAAAATTTTTGGCGACCAACTTCCTCGGCTTATCCACATACAGGAAAGAGAACGGATCATGCGTTGCTTTCAGATAATCTTCTTTGTTGACATTGTTTTCCCTGCAGATCGCCGTAATTTCTTTGTTGCTGGGGAATTCAAAGATGCAAAAATGCGAACAATTCAAACGGATATCTTTTGGTGTTTGAAAATAACTTTGCGAAAGATAGATGACAGAGCAATTGCGATGTCTGCCCTGAATGAAATAATCAATCAATGGCTTTTGATTCTTTTCGCAAACAAAATCATCGAAAACAACCAGCTTTTGATTCTCCCCTGACAATTCAGAAACTGGCAGGATTTCATCCCGGGATGCTTCAATCACATCATACCTAGCTTCTTTGCTGATTGGACGGAATGTTTTCAGCAGATGTTGATATTTGGATTGGTCAAGATTTTTCGCATAGAGATAAATTTTATCGTAGAAGAGCAGCGGGCGGAGGATCATATCCAGAAGAACATTTGTTTTCCCCGATCCTGAAGGGCCACAGACCAACATTCTGAAAGCTCGATCAGGCATGAAATCGAGCAGCTGCTCGAAATTTGTGATTGGGTCATGGCAATCATAATTTGGGATCTTCATTTTATTGATGAACATCTTGTTCTTCATCCTGTTCTTCATCCCAAATTTGTATCTGTGAGTAATAAAATGAGTTTATTGAAATGGCAAGAAATTGCAAAAAGCAAATCTGCTTTGGGGAAGAAAATTAATTTCGTTTATGATGCTATCACCCGGTAAAAAGTTGGGTGAAGAAACAAGTAAAATCGAATATGGTAAAATGTTTAAACCCATAACAGCAAAATTAGATGATGTTATTACGTCGAATTTAAGGAGTGGGTTACAACCCCGTAAAAAGAAAGTGGTGGGAGACAAACTAGGCATTGATTATTACCCAGAAGTCGACCCATTAGAAGAAATGGATGTCGAAGGCCTTTTTGATGATGAGATTGTTGCACCGCAAGCAGCTAAACAAATCCCAGCAAGACCACCAACATATGAAGAAATAATGAAAGAGTTAGGAGAAGGTGACTCCAGCTCCGCCGACGCCCCACCTGAATATGCAGAAGATGAATCGCCTGATTATGCTCTAGCGCCGGGTGATGAAGGAGACTTTGAAGAAGAGGAAGCAAATAAATTACTAGCTAACCTGAATATCCACACTTATAATACAGTGGATTCAACCCTTGGTTCTTCAGCGTTATCATCAACCCAGAAAAAAAATTATCTTGAGAAAAACGTTGTAGCCGATGCAATCCATAGAAGAAATCAATTAAAAGGTTACAAAGCTGCTTGGACCAAAAAGTTTAACAGAGGTGAAATAACTGCAGAGCAAAAGCAGATACAACATCAAGGAATAGATCGTTCAAGTAAAGCATTAAATGATTACATAAAGCATTATAAAAAAAAGCAGAAACATTTAAAGGCTCGGGAATAAGAAAAAGGGGTGGAGCGGTCCGATTTTTCTCCAATCCAACAGATCTTCCCCAGAAACTTGAGGTCATCATTGGCTCCGTTCTTGCTGGGAACACAAACGTTGACATCAGAAATACTGGAGTTGGCATTCTCGATCTTCTCCTAAAAGAGGGATTCATCAACAGATCCCAACATGAGAAGCTCTTCAAAAACTATTTCAAACCCGAAAATGGAAGAAAGAGAAATTGTCCTGTCATCCTTTTCCGTCAAGACGGGTGGAAACAAACCAGAAAATTTCACAACAAAATTCCGTCAACCAATCTTTTTGGACCCAAATGAGCGATATGTTGTTGGGCTTAACAGAATTATCAATATGAGTTTTACGTGGTATAACATCAATGCGACATTGAATAATCAGCTGATCAGGTTCAGCTCTGATGGTGGGAAAACATTTTCCAATATCACCTTTCCTGCTGGGGTTTGGACATATTCGGAGATGAATGATGTAATTCGAAAAGCAACAGGCCCCCTCGCAGGCAGCACCCCAGGGAAGAATGAAAAATTCCCAATCAATCTTGCTTTCTCTCTCACAACCTTCAGAGTAACAATCACAATGGAAGAAAACTGGCAACTTGATCTCAATCCAATTTCAACGATCTCATTGGTTTTGATCAAAAGATTCTGACAGACAAAACCAATGTTGGCCCCAGAGTTCCAAACCTCAGCCAAGATACGGATATGTTGAACGTTCATTGCGATCTCACAAATGATTCACTTGTGGATGGGGAAGAGAGTGATATCATCTTCTCCTTTTCAACATCTGTTTTGCAGGCATCATATAGTTTTACGCTTGAACCCATGAGAGTAACATTCAACCCTGTGAATAAAAACACAATAAGCTCCATTCGGATCTATATCACTGATGGGAAAAGACGGATTGTGGATTTCAATGGAGCTGATACAGCATTCTCTCTTATCTTGAAAAAACAACTAAAATGAAATCATATGAATTCTCTCGTTTTTTCCACCCCAAGCTGGGGCGGTTTGTTTATCGGCACAAAGGAACAGGTTTGATTGTGGACAATATTTTCCGGCCAATGCGGGCTGTCGCATCCGCAGTTTTCAAGAAATTCGCAAAACCCGTTGCGAAAAAAGCATTGGAATCAGGAATTTCTCACGCTGGAGAAAAACTGGGCAAAAAAGCAGCTGAAAAATATGGTGATTTGATAATGAAAAAACTGGGAAATATGAGAAAGGGGAAACAAAAAACACGTACCCCGCTTCCAGAAACGGAGAGCGACTGCAAGGGAGCGTGACTGAAAGAACAGGAGAAAGTGCTGATGCTATATTGAACAGATTAATCGCTGGGCAAGGCATCCGAAAAAGAAATAAAAGAATATAAAATGGCTTTTCGATCGAGTGAATATCTTCAAAGAAATGAACTGACACGCTTCCAGCTGGATGACACAATCAGAGCTCCAGCTAATGGGCAACATCAAACGAAAAATGGTTATAAATTCACAATTAATGACAGATCCGCATTCTATGATTGGTACAATGCTTATTTCGAGGTGCAATTTCAACTCCAGAAAACGGCAGATGGTGCTGGCTATGCGGCGGCTGACAGGATCACAGTGATCAATGGGGCTCATTCCCTGATTAAGCACATGATGATCCGATCTGCAGGAAAGATTGTTTATGATACTGATAATCTGCATCAAGTCTGTTTCGCTAAAAAATTGTTAGAATACTCCGATGACTTCAGCAGATCAGTAGCTAAGAACAGTTTCTGGTATTTGGATACTGATGCAACAACCGCTAATACGAATGCAGGATTTGAAGCTCGGCGAATACAATCTCAAGCAGTGCAAAACAATGGAAACGGAGGTGCAAAGAACATTAACATGATCATTCCCCTGAATCGTTTTTCCTTTTTCGAAGAGTTGGAAGATAAGATGCTTGTGCCTATGCAGCTGCAATTTGAGATTACGCTTCAAGATGATGGGGAGTTAATTCATATGGCTAATGGAGTTGATGATGGAAGAGTTGTTGTGAACCGGTTTTTGCTTTGGGTGCCAAGATTGACGCCCAAAGATTCGGGTTATGACAAATTTGTCAGCGCATTCCTGAAAGAAACGCAATGGAAATATCTGAGGGAAATGTATCAACAATCAGCTCCAACGCGGTCATCAGGATTTTTCCAGATATCTGCAAGTATTGACAATGTGAGGCATATTTTTGTTTATTTGAAAAGAACCGCTCCACCCAATGATAACCCTGCAGAAGATAATCCTTATCTGATGGACACTTTCAAGCTGAATGCGGCAGATAACGCCTCATCCTTGTTGAACTGTCGATTGGAATATGGAGTAGTAGAGAGAGTGGGTGATCCGAACACACCTCCAAACGCCCGAATAACTGCTTATTTTGGGAACTCACGAACGCCCGAGTTGACACCCCCAAGGAAGAATGAAATTCGTCCTTGGGGGTGTCAACTCGGGCGTTCGTGAGTTCCCAAAATAAGCGGTTATTCGGGCGTTTGGAGGTGGGGTCGGATGCACCCACTCTCTCTACTACATAGTGATCACCTCTTGTGTGAACGGGCGCCGTTATTGCCAATTGAATAAACGCATACCTCTCTGTATACACGATGCCTATGCTACTCTTTGCTCGCCAATTGAAGGCAAGTAACTCAAAAATCCCCTGCCCTGACTGTCAGCGAATGGTTTGCGTGTCAACGTTTTATAATCATATGAATAAGGGCTGCCCGATTGTTAGAGGAAACCTTTGAGTTCTTCACGAGTCTGAGGGGGTTTTGCCACCATCATCATCACCAATCCTTTACCGAGGGGTTGAACGTGTCAGACGAACACTCTTGTTTCGCTTTGTAAACAATCGAGTTTTTCCTATACATGAGGGGTGTTTGCCACCAACACCTCCGATGGTTATTCGAGAAGTTTTTGCAAACTCAAACATCAGCCAGCATGAGCTGAATGTATGGCTTGATGAGCAAGAGCAAGAACAAAAACCCTCTATAAGTCTGAATGCTCTTGACCCTTTACACAGGATCCGTAATCGAGCTTTGTTGCGGATTTCATCGAAGGCAAGACATCACTCGTAGCGTTTCGAACAGAGATGCTCGGGTTTTACCAATTGAAGAAACACTTACCCTTCGTATATTAATGATGACGACAACACAATTGTTCTTGAACTTTCTCAAATCGAGGAACACTGGTCTGAAACAAAAGAGCGCCGACTGGGTGAGCTACCGACAAAATACTATTGGTGCATCCGAAATTGCAGCCTTGACCGGAGTTTCGCCATTTGAAACACCAAAGAGCTTGCTCTTAAAGAAAATACAGTCAGCCGACATGCATAACAATACAGCCTGTACCTGGGGCAATCTATTCGAGCCGCTTACACGTAAGTACTTTGAGCAGAAGCATTCTGTTAGAGTTTTTGCTCACAGTATATCTATAAATCTAGCAACAGATCACCCACTATATCGAAAGGTCACATGCAGTCCTGATGGCTATTATCTAGACAAAGAAAACACTTTAAATCTTTTGGAGTTCAAGTGTCCTTTCAAGCGGAAAATAGCTATTTCTCGAGTTCCTACAAGCAATTGCAAAAAGAGTTGAGACATTGTGTACTGTAGTGCATATTTCGAGGCCGACATGGTTTTCAGCAAGTCCCCACCCCCTCCCCCCTTATCAATGTTGTACCAGATCAAAAATGCCATTCAAACTGACAGTCATCAACATTGAAAGGGGGAGGGGGGTCAGTAGCACATGGCATTGATTTGATTTGTGTTACGCGGTCGCTTTTATACGGAATGAACATTTTTTTGGAAAGTGTCTCAACCTTTTTGCAACTGCTTGTCTGAGTCACATTTCGCGATATAGCACTGGATTTGCTTTTCGGAAATGAGTCATAGTTGATGTACGTTATCAATGTAATGACTTGATTTGAAAAAACAGTTTTTTATTCCACTGCGATTAGGCGTTTAAGAATAGAAAGTCAAAAACGTGCCTTTTCGACATTTCTTTACGGCCTTAATTAGCGCGAATTTCAGCAAAAAAGGAGCGTTTCTTCTAAAAGTTGCCGTAGTTTCTGAATATCGTTATGTATTTTTCAAAGAACGTTGCTATCGTGTTACAATGACGCAAATTGTGTTATTTTCAACCTGTTGTTCTTTCTCGAAGGTCTGTTTGCGCTTGCTATTGACGCAAGAAACGTGCGTAGATTGAAATGATAAGCATTAGTCTGTGTAAATAATACGTCATGTGATACTGTGATCGCATGTTCGCGCTGAAATAAAACGGTGAGCAACTTTTTGCTGGTCCAATTTGTCCAGTCAATTTCGCATTACACTCTAGTTGTGAAAATATTATCATTTCTTCGTCGTTTTGCTAGCTAGCTTAAATCTGGCCGTGTGTTTTGCACCGTGTATCCTTGTTGTCAAGTTTCGTATATTTACTTAGATTTCGTGAAATTCTTCCATAGCAGGGTTTTGCGCTAGATTTTTTCAACCGTTAACCAGACATTCGCCAAATGGAGTTGTTTTAGAACTACGATATAAATGCCGAGTATATGGGCGTTCTACATCCGGTGGAAACGAAGAGCGAGAGAAACGAAGAGCGAGGCACAATTACTGGGACAGATATGATGTCCGTGCGCTGGAAAATCTTCCACTTTAATGTGAGAATCGACGAGCAAAACCAAAAGTAGATTCCAAAATGTGCCAAATATTTCGCAAGATTTATTTTGGAAGGCAACAATTAGTGAAATGCGTACATGCAGAATTCACTTACTGTAATTTAATACTCGCGTGAACGGTCAACGGTCTACGGTCTACAGAGAGAAATAAGAACTTATGTAATCTTTATTTGTTGTTAAGTGTAGACCGTCGAAAACATGTAGACCGTGGGGAAATTTTTATGAAACGAAAATGAGCGCCTTTTCTTAGTAGAAATGTATTATGAGAATATATTGTTTCCATTTTTCTATAAATATATAATAAAAGGCGAAAACAAGGTTTCTTTTCGGAAGAATGTTTTCATTCCCTTATACTGTCACGAAAGCGTGACATGTAAAGATGTCACGAAAGCGTGACATGTAAAAGCGCGAAATTACTGTAATAATTGGAACCATTATTGCCACTAATTACAACGCACTGACCGTTACAGTATTTATCAGCACAAAATTTAATCTTTCCTCTTTCTATTGATACATTTTAATCGTATATTACGTGCCGGTTCCTCTTGCGATTAGGGTTTTAATTGAACCACTATTCAGACAAGCAATTGCAAAAAGAGTTGAGACATTGTGTACTGTAGTGCATATTTCGAGGCCGACATGGTTTTCAGCAAGTCCCCACCCCCTCCCCCCTTATCAATGTTGTACCAGATCAAAAATGCCATTCAAACTGACAGTCATCAACATTGAAAGGGGGAGGGGGGTCAGTAGCACATGGCATTGATTTGATTTGTGTTACGCGGTCGCTTTTATACGGAATGAACATTTTTTTGGAAAGTGTCTCAACCTTTTTGCAACTGCTTGTCTGAGTCACATTTCGCGATATAGCACTGGATTTGCTTTTCGGAAATGAGTCATAGTTGATGTACGTTATCAATGTAATGACTTGATTTGAAAAAACAGTTTTTTATTCCACTGCGATTAGGCGTTTAAGAATAGAAAGTCAAAAACGTGCCTTTTCGACATTTCTTTACGGCCTTAATTAGCGCGAATTTCAGCAAAAAAGGAGCGTTTCTTCTAAAAGTTGCCGTAGTTTCTGAATATCGTTATGTATTTTTCAAAGAACGTTGCTACCTTGTTGCAATGACGCAAATCGTGTTATTTTCAACCTGTTGTTCTTTCTCGAAGGTCTGTTTGCGCTTGCTATTGACGCAAGAAACGTGCGTAGATTGAAATGATAAGCATTAGTCTGTGTAAATAATACGTCATGTGATACTGTGATCGCATGTTCGCGCTGAAATAAAACGGTGAGCAACTTTTTGCTGGTCCAATTTGTCCAGTCAATTTCGCATTACACTCTAGTTGTGAAAATATTATCATTTCTTCGTCTTTTTGCTAGCTAGCTTTAATCTGGCCGTGTGTTTTGCACCGTGTATCCTGTTGTCAAGTTTCGTATATTTACTCAGATTTCGTGAAATTCTTCCATAGCAGGGTTTTGCGCTAGATTTTTTCAACCGTTAACCAGACATTCGCCAAATGGAGTTGTTTTAGAACTACGATATAAATGCCGAGTATATGGGCGTTCTACATCCGGTGGAAACGAAGAGCGAGAGAAACGAAGAGCGAGGCACAATTACTGGGACAGATATGATGTCCGTGCGCTGGAAAATCTTCCACTTTAATGTGAGAATCGACGAGCAAAACCAAAAGTAGATTCCAAAATGTGCCAAATATTTCGCAAGATTTATTTTGGAAGGCAACAATTAGTGAAATGCGTACTTGCAGAATTCACTTACTGTAATTTAATACTCGCGTGAACGGTCAACGGTCTACGGTCTACAGAGAGAAATAAGAACTTATGTAATCTTTATTTGTTGTTAAGTGTAGACCGTCGAAAACATGTAGACCGTGGGGAAATTTTTATGAAACGAAAATGAGCGCCTTTTCTTAGTAGAAATGTATTATGAGAATATATTGTTTCCATTTTTCTATAAATATATAGTAAAAGGCGTAAACAAGGTTTCTTTTCGGAAGAATGTTTTCATTCCCTTATACTGTCACGAAAGCGTGACATGTAAAAGATGTCACGAAAGCGTGACATGTAAAAGCGCGAAATTACTGTAATAATTGGAACCATTATTGCCACTAATTACAACGCACTGACCGTTACAGTATTTATCAGCACAAAATTTAATCTTTCCTCTTTCTATTGATACATTTTAATCGTATATTACGTGCCGGTTCCTCTTGCGATTAGTGTTTTAATTGAACCACTATTCAGACAAGCAATTGCAAAAAGAGTTGAGACATTGTGTACTGTAGTGCATATTTCGAGGCCGACATGGTTTTCAGCAAGTCCCCACCCCCTCCCCCCTTATCAATGTTGTACCAGATCAAAAATGCCATTCAAACTGACAGTCATCAACATTGAAAGGGGGAGGGGGGTCAGTAGCACATGGCATTGATTTGATTTGTGTTACGCGGTCGCTTTTATACGGAATGAACATTTTTTTGGAAAGTGTCTCAACCTTTTTGCAACTGCTTGTCTGAGTCACATTTCGCGATATAGCACTGGATTTGCTTTTCGGAAATGAGTCATAGTTGATGTACGTTATCAATGTAATGACTTGATTTGAAAAAACAGTTTTTTATTCCACTGCGATTAGGCGTTTAAGAATAGAAAGTCAAAAACGTGCCTTTTCGACATTTCTTTACGGCCTTAATTAGCGCGAATTTCAGCAAAAAAGGAGCGTTTCTTCTAAAAGTTGCCGTAGTTTCTGAATATCGTTATGTATTTTTCAAAGAACGTTGCTACCTTGTTGCAATGACGCAAATCGTGTTATTTTCAACCTGTTGTTCTTTCTCGAAGGTCTGTTTGCGCTTGCTATTGACGCAAGAAACGTGCGTAGATTGAAATGATAAGCATTAGTCTGTGTAAATAATACGTCATGTGATACTGTGATCGCATGTTCGCGCTGAAATAAAACGGTGAGCAACTTTTTGCTGGTCCAATTTGTCCAGTCAATTTCGGATTACACTCTAGTTGTGAAAATATTATCATTTCTTCGTCTTTTTGCTAGCTAGCTTTAATCTGGCCGTGTGTTTTGCACCGTGTATCCTGTTGTCAAGTTTCGTATATTTACTTAGATTTCGTGAAATTCTTCCATAGCAGGGTTTTGCGCTAGATTTTTTCAACCGTTAACCAGACATTCGCCAAATGGAGTTGTTTTAGAACTACGATATAAATGCCGAGTATATGGGCGTTCTACATCCGGTGGAAACGAAGAGCGAGAGAAACGAAGAGCGAGGCACAATTACTGGGACAGATATGATGTCCGTGCGCTGGAAAATCTTCCACTTTAATGTGAGAATCGACGAGCAAAACCAAAAGTAGATTCCAAAATGTGCCAAATATTTCGCAAGATTTATTTTGGAAGGCAACAATTAGTGAAATGCGTACATGCAGAATTCACTTACTGTAATTTAATACTCGCGTGAACGGTCAACGGTCTACGGTCTACAGAGAGAAATAAGAACTTATGTAATCTTTATTTGTTGTTAAGTGTAGACCGTCGAAAACATGTAGACCGTGGGGAAATTTTTATGAAACGAAAATGAGCGCCTTTTCTTAGTAGAAATGTATTATGAGAATATATTGTTTCCATTTTTCTATAAATATATAATAAAAGGCCGAAAACAAGGTTTCTTTTCGGAAGAATGTTTTCATTCCCTTATACTGTCACGAAAGCGTGACATGTAAAGATGTCACGAAAGCGTGACATGTAAAAGCGCGAAATTACTGTAATAATTGGAACCATTATTGCCACTAATTACAACGCACTGACCGTTACAGTATTTATCAGCACAAAATTTAATCTTTCCTCTTTCTATTGATACATTTTAATCGTATATTACGTGCCGGTTCCTCTTGCGATTAGGGTTTTAATTGAACCACTATA